>JAHPZR010046066.1:5000-20268 GCA_019787425.1 Platygyra sinensis
ACTGAAGCGTTAAACATCTTTGTGTGACGTTGCAAAGACATTTTACAACCTTTCATCAGCTTACGTCTACCTGCTCTCTCACATTTTCACAGAGTTATATAAAATACAATCAGGTTAATATTAGTCAGTTTGTTTGCCCTAATTTTGTCCACTTCAAGTTCTTTGTCTACATTATCTTGGGTCTCTGTGTCAACATCTTCGAGCCGGGTTGTTAAGAATGTACTTGTTCCAGTTAACTTGTGGTCTCCTCCGCAGCCGCTGTTTTGGGCTGTGGTGCAACTCTGCCCCCAAACAAACAGCTGCTCACATCCAAACAACATTCCTCTCGCGGAATTAGCCAATCACCACAAAAGCGAATAGCTAGAATTATGACACTAGCACAACCTGTGTCACACTCAGAACCATTATTAAAATCTCTTAATCTGTTAAAAGTTAATGATATAATTCAATCAGAAAACCTCTATTTCGTTTATCAGTTGTTTCATAAGCTAGGCTTAATATTATAATTATTATTATTATGGCAGTTTAAAACTCCTAAATGCCAGGTCCTAGTCACAGATACTGGGCGAGTAAACGTAGCCAGTATTATCTCAAAAGTTACAAATTTACATAAGATAGTATTCTGATATTATTGTTATTTTTATTATTGTTATTATTATTATCGTTATTGTTATTGTTATTATTAATGTGTTGCATTGAATTGTAGTTATTCAAGCTCGCTGTCGACTTCATCGTCAGTAACAACATCTTCAAGTCTGTCCACTTCATCGAGGTGATTGCCTATTAAATAATTTAAACACAAATGATATTTTTGCTGTTTTAACGATTCTCAGACCTTTTGGGCCCAGTTTAGCCGAGAACGTATACACATCGGTACTTCATCGAACTTCTTCCCAATAATGATTCCTTTTTGAAAAAGTAGTTTTTCATTTTAGTTTGCCTAGCTAGAATTATGACACTAGCAGAACCTGTGTCACACCATTGTTAAAATCTCTTAATCTGTTAAAACTTAATGATATAATTCACTCAGAAAACCTCTCTTTTGTTTATCAGTGGTTTCACAAACTAGGCTTAATATTATAATTATTATTATTATGGTAGTTTAAAACTCCTGAATGCCAGGTCCTAGTCACAAATACTGGGCGTGTAAACGTAGCCAGTATTAACTCAAAATTTACAAATTTACATAAGATAGTATTCTGATATTATTATTATTATTATTATTATTATTATTATTATTATTAACGTTATTGTGCGTTATTGGTATTTGTATTGGTATTGTTATTGTTATTGTTATTATTATTATTATCATCATTATCATTATTATTATTATTATTATTATTATTATTATTATTAATGTATTGCATTGAATTGTAGTTATTCAAGCTCGCTGTCGACTTCATCGTCAATATCAACATCTTCAAGTCTGTCCACTTCATCGAGGTGATTGCCTATTAAAAAATGATATTTTTACTGTTCTAACGATTCTCAGACCTTGTGGGCCCAGTTTAGCCGAGAACGTATACACATCGGTACTTCATCGAACTTCATCACAATAATGATTCCTTTTTGAAAAAGTAGTTTTCTTTCATTTTAGTTTGCCTACTACTTCAAGTTCCGTGTCGACATCATCTTCAGTATCAACATCATCAAGTGTGTCCACTTCATCAAGGTAATTACCAATAACCTGATCATGGTCGTAATGCGATCTTAAGCTATGCTGTTATTCAAGTTTTTCAAGTGAAAGTTCGTTGTCGACATGATGGTCAACATCATCATTATAAAGTGTGACCACTTTATTGAGGTGATGTGTTACGTTGGGTTAAAGGATCATATTATCAATGCAGAAACAGCTTCCTGCGTTCTTATGTTTGTCCTGTAGTGGGTGACGAAAACGGATAAATCAAAATTGCTTATCCTGGTTGAGATTAAAGCGTTGGTTTAAAATCAATTCGTCTTGGTTTGGATAAATGTCAAACAATAACACTCTTTTTCACATAATACGTTAATGCTGCTGGTCTCTAAGAAGCTGGCTCATTTGAACAGTGTTACCAATTTTGTTTTAAAATTGCAACCATGTTTTATTTTAGTGTGTCTACTTCAAGTTCATTGTCGACATCATCGTCAATATCAACAACATCAAGTTTTACCACTTATTCGAGGTAATTGGTTATTACAGTGAATAATTACAGTTTTCATAGCTATTAGCGTTGGTTTTAATGAGTCCATTTGTAATAATTTGCGATAGGTATTATTTCTTTTTGGATGCTCATTGTTGGTAAAGCTCAAATTGTAACTTATTACCACAATATATATATATGGCTTCCATTTCCCGCCTTGTGGACCTTCAGTAAGTCTGTATGTTACACTTATTTGCATTTGTTACTGAATTGTTTCCTTTAAGTATGTCAGGTTTTTATATAGGAACGGTTTATTTCAGAGACTTCGATTTTTGTTAAATAATTTCTTTTTCATTCTTTTTAGTGTATCAACGTCAAGTTCTGTGTCGACATCATCATCAGTATCAACATCATCAAGTGTATCCACTTCGTCTAGGTAATTACAAATATCCCATCATGGTCTGATGTGATGTTAAGCTAACAAACCTCATCTTTCAGTTGTGTTATTCAAGTTAATCAGGTTTCAGTTCGTTGTAGACATCATCGTTAATATAAACATCATCAAGTATGCCCACTTCATCAAAGTAATGTGTTCAGTTGGCTTACACGATCGCCTCAACAAAGCACACTTAGTTTCCTAGTGTTAATATACATTGCCTGTAGTAGATGACCACAGTAGAGAAAACAAATTGGTTATCCTGGTTGAGGTTCAAGAATTGCTTTCGACTTCGATATGTTTTTGTTAAACACTTTTCGATTACATCTTAATTCTACTGGATTTTTTAAAAGCTCTGTTATTTTATCACTATAGTAAATTTTTTCCTTGAAATGAAGTTTTCAATTGTTTTATTTTTAATTAGTTTGTCTACTTCAAGTTCTGTGTCGACATCATCGTCAATATCAACATCATCAAGTTTGTCCACTTCATCGAGGTAACTGGTTATTATAGTAAATAATTATAGTTTTTACAGCTATAAGATTTTTTTCATTGAGTCCATTTCTAATAACTTGCGATGGGTATTATTTCTTTTTGGAAGCTCCTGGTTGGTAAAGCTGATATTCTAAACTTACGACCACAAAATATATATAGCTTTTATTTTCCCGCCTTTTCCCTCGCCACTTGAAAATAAATTGTTTTTTTAGAATGTCATGCTTTTATATAGGAACAGTTTTATTTTAGACACTTTTTGATTTTCGTTAAATAATCACTTTTCATTCCTTTTAGTGTGTCAACTTCAAGTTCTTTGTCGACATCATCGTCAGTATCAACGTCATCAAGTGTATCCACTTCGTCAAGGTAATTGGGTATTACAGTAAAAAATTACAGTTTTCATAACTATTAGAATTTGTTTAATGAGTCGTTTGTAACAATTTACGTTAGATATTATTTCTGTTTGGATGCTTATTGTTAATAAAGCTGGCATTCTAAACTTACTACCACAAATTATACGTAACCTGCATTTTCCCGCCTTGCGGATCTTCCCAAAATCTGTATGTTACACTTATTTACACTTGTAAATGAATTGTTTCCTTTGAGAATGTCAGGCTTCTATATTGTAAAATTTTTGTAGGTGCTTCTCAATTTTCATTTAATAATCACTTTTCATTCCTTTCAGTGTGTCAACTTCAAGTTCTGTGTCGACATCATCGTCAGTATCAACATCATCAAGTGTATCTACTTCGTCTAGGTAATAACATATAACCAGTCAGGGTTTGAATGTGATCTTTTTTTGTATTATTCAACTTCTTCAAGTTCAGTTTCGTTGTAAACATCCTCAAGTGTGATGTGTTGCACCTGTAGTAGACAACCAAAGTAGATAAAACAGAACTGCTCATCCATTTTTAGGGTATAGAATTGACTGCATATCATGGTCTGATTGTGATCTTGAGCTAACAAACTTCATCTTTCGTTTGTGTTGTTCAAGTTAACGAGTTTTAAGTTTGTTGTCGACATCATCGTTGCTTTCAAAGTGTGCCCACTTGGCTCAAACGATCACTTTAACAAAGCACGCTTATTTACTGCCTGTTGTACATCTTAATTCTACTTGATTTTTGAAAGCCCCTTCACAATAATGAATTTTTCTTTGAAATGGTGTTTTTAATTGTTTTATTTTAGTTTGTCTACTTCAAGTTCTGTGTCGACATCATCGTCAATTTCAACGTCCTCAAGTGTTTCCACTTCATCGAGGTAATTGCGTATTACAGTAAATAATTATGCTTCTTGTTACTATAAGAATTTATTTTAATGAGTCCATTTGTAATAACTTGCGATAGGTATTATTCCTTTTGGACGCTCATTGTTGGTGAAGCTCACATTCTAAACTTTCTACCACAATATATGTATACCTTTCAATTTTCCGTCTTGCGGATCTTCAAAAATCTCAATTACAAAAGAGTACACTCATTTTTATATAATGTGATAATCTGGTGGATTCTAAGAAGCCGTCTTATTTACATAGAGTTACCAATTTTGTTTTGAAATTGTAATCATGTTTGATTTTAGTGTGTCTACTTCAAGTTCTGTGTCGACATCATCGTCAATATCAACATCATCAAGTGTATCCACTTCGTCAAGGTAATTATAAATAACCCATATTGGTCTGATGTGATGTTCAGCTAGCAACCTTGATCTTTCCTTTGTTCTATTCAAGTAAATCAGGTTCAAGTTCGTTGTCGACATCATCGTCAATACCGACATCGTCAATTGTGCCCACTTCATCAATATAATGTGTTGTGTGGCATTAAACCATCGCCTCAACAAAGCACACTAAGTTTTTTGGCGTTAAATTCTTTTCGTGTACATCTCAATTCTACTGCATTTTTAAAGCCTTCTTATTTTATCACAATCAATTTTTTCTTTAAAATTGGTTTTTAATTGTTTTTTAATTAGTTTGTCTACATCAAGTTCACTGTCGACATCATCGTCAATATCAACGTCCTCAAGTGTTTCCACTTCATCGAGGTAATTGCGTATTACAGTAAATAATTATGCTTCTTGTAACTTATATAAGAATTTGTTTTAATGAGTCCATTTGTAATGATTTGCGATAGGTATTATTCCTTTTGGACGCTCATTGTTGGTGAAGCTCACATTCTAAACTTTCTACCACAATATATGTCTACCAACAAAGCACAGTTAGTTTTCTGGCGTTAATATTTACTGCCTGTAGTAGATAACCAAAGTCGATACAACATAATTGGTTATAAAGGTTGAGGTGAAAGAATTGCTTTCAATTTCAATACGTTTTTATTAACTGCTTTTCGTGTACATCTCAATTCTACTAGATAGTTATCACAATAATGAATTTTTCTTTGAAATGGTGCTTTTTATTCTTTTTTATTTAGTTTGTCTACTTCAAGCTCTCTGTCGACATCATCGTCAATATCAACATCATCAAGTTTGTCCACTTCATCGAGGTAATTGGCTATTTGAGTAAATAATTCCAGGATCTAAAGCTTTAACAATTTGTTTTACTAAGTCCATTTGTAAAAACTTGTGATAGGTGTTATTTCTATTTGGGTGCTCATTGTTAAAAAGCTCACATTCTTAACTTCCTACCACAAAATGTTACACTTATTTGCACTTAACTGAATTGTTTCTTTTGAGTTTGTCAAGCTCTTTATAGGAACATTTGTTCTTCTACTGAGACACCTTGATTTTTCTTTAGATAATCACTTTTTATTCCTTTTTAGTGTGTCAACTTCAAGTTCTTTGTCGACATCATCGTCAGTATCAACATCATCAAGTGTATCCACGTCGTCAAGGTAATAACATTTATTATTCAACAAATTGTAACACTATCCAAATATGGTCATGATGCTCTCGATATCTGTCATCCGTAGGTGACGGATATCCGGCGATATACGTAGCTTCGTACGTGGGAAGAAAAAGTGAAGTGAAAAAATGTTGACAGAAAGGTTTAAAAATGTTACGAGCTTGGAAATCAATTTTGTTATCAATTTGTTGAATAATAAAACAATTATCCTGCTCAATCTTGCGCAATATCGTCTGATTTTAACCGACTCGGCCTACGGCCTCGTCGGCTAAGTATCAGACGATATTCCGCGCGATTTCGCAGGATAATTGTTAAATATCCAGCCATGGTTTCAATATGACGTTAACCCAGCAACATTATCTTTCCTTTATATTATTCAACTTATTCAATTCAAGTTCGTTGTTAACATCATCCTCAATATCAACATCATAAAGTGTAATGTGTTGCGTTTGCTAAAAAGATCACTTCCCCAAAGGCCACTTAGTTTCCTGAAATTCATATACACTGCCTGTAGTAGATAACCAAAGTAGATAAAACAAAACTGCTTATCCTCTTTATGGTTAAAGAATTGATGGAAACTGCAAATCATTTTAAAATAAATGGTTCTCGAAAAATACACTTGGTGTGCAGCTACCGTGTTAACTGTCCTGCATTTTAAGAAGCCGTCGTATTTCATGACAATAATCTATTCCTATTTGAAATATTACTTTTCTTTGATTTTAGTTTGTCTACTTCAAGTTCTGTGTCGACATCATCGTCAGTATCAACATCATCAAGTGTGTCCACTTCGTCAAGGTTATTACCAATAACCAGTCATAGTGTATATGTGATTTTAAGCTAATTTGTTATTCAAGCTATTCAAGTACAGGTTCCTTTTCGACATCATCGTCATTATCAACATCATCAAGTATGTGAAATTTTTCAAGGTGATGTGCTACGTTGGCTGAAATGATTATATTAATGTAGTCTCAGCTTTCTGACGATTATAAGTTTTTCCTGTAGTAGATGAGCAAAGCAAATAAATCAAAATTGGTTATCCTGATAAAGATGAAAGCGTTGCTTTTAAAATTAACTCGTCTTGTTTTTTTTAATAGTTTGTCTACTTCAAGTTCTGTGTCGACATCATCGTCAATATCAACATCATCAAGTTTGTCCACTTCATCGAGGTAATTGCTATTAATTAATAATAATTAATAGTAATTTCTACCACAATATATATATTTATCTGGCTTGCATTTTGCCGCCTTGCGGACTTTCAGAAAATCTATTTAGAAAACAGTCCTAAGAAAGCACGTGCGCTGATTAGTTAAAAATCTAGTTTGTATAACTCGATGGAGACAGAACTAGCGCGCGCTGTTTACGTAGTGATGGCGCGAGCGAAGAGAATTTACATTTTGATAATCAAAGTTAACAAGTTGTGTTCCTTTTTCTCGTCGTGGTGTTTTCTTAAAGAAATAGAAAACATGTATTCCGTGTTTCTATCGAGTTATACAAACACTCGTGAAAGTTTGGAAGAACTCGAAAAAGCTGTGGAAACACTCGCCTGCGGCTCGTGTTCCCACAGCATTTCTCGTTCTCCTAAACTTCCACTCGTGTTTGTATGACTCGATAGAAACACGGTACATGTTTTCTTTTTCTTAAATATTACACTTATTTACACTTGTAAATGAATTGTGTCCTTTGAGTATGTCAAGCTTTTATATAAAAACGTTTTTATTTTAAACACTTTTTGATTTTCGTTAAAAAATCACTTTTCATTATTTTTAGTGTGTCAACTTCAAGTTCTGTGTCGACATCATCAACAGTATCAACATTATCAAGTGTATCCACTTCATCTAGGTAATTACATATAACCAGTCAGGGTTTGAATGTAATCGAAAGCTAACAAAGTTTATCTTATTCTTGTATTATTCAACTTATTTAAGTTCAAGTTCAGTTGTCAGCATTATCGTCAATATCAACATCAATTGTAATGTGCTGCGTTAGGTTAAACGCTCACCTTCTACTAGCCACGCTTAGTTTCCTAAATGGCTGGCTGTAGTAGATAGCCAAAGTAGATAAAAGAAAACTGCTTATTTTCTTTGAGGTTAAAGAATTGAATACTTCTTGAAAATCACACTACCGTATTAATTCTCCTGGAATTTAAGAAGCCGTCGTGTTTTGTAACAATAATCAATTCCTTTTTGAAACAGTACTTTTCTTGGATTTTAGTTTGTCTACTTCAAGTTCTGTGTCGACATCATCTTCAGTATCAACATCATCAAGTGTGTCCACTTCGTCAAGGTAATTACAACCAGTCCTCGTTTTAATGTGATCCTAAGCTAAGGTGCTATTCAAGTCATTCAGCTACAATTACGTCGTGGAGATCATCGTCAATATTAACATCATCAAGTTTGTCCACTTCACCAATGAAAGTGATGTGCTCCGTTGGCTTAATGGATCATGATTAACAATGCAGACTTAGCTTTCGCACGTGCATATGTTTTTCCTGTAGTATATGACCAAAATGAAAATTGCTCAACCTGACAGAATTAAAGCGTTGCTTTTAAAATCAATTACTGTTGGTTTGGATAAATGTCAGAAGAATACAGCCGTTTTTTGTGATGCATTGATTAATTCTGCTGTATTCTAAGAAGCGTCTTCTTTGAACAGAGTTACCAATTTTGTTTTGAAATTGCAATAATGTTTGATTTTAGTGTGTCTACTTCAAGTTCTGTGTCGACATCATCGTCAATATCAACGTCATCAAGTGTATCCACTTCGTCAAGGTAATTAGAAATAGCCCATCAAGGTTTGAATGGGATCCGCTTAATCTAACAAAGTTTGTCTCTTTTTGTGTTATGCAAGTTACAGGTTCAAGTTCGTTGTCGTCATGATCGTCAATGTCAACATCAAATTAATGTATTGTTGTGGTTTAAACGATCGCCTCAACGAAGCACACTTAGGTTTATGGGTTTAATATTTACTGCCTTAGTAGTAGATGACCAAAGTAGATACACATAGTTGTTATCAAGGTTGAGGTGAAAAAATTGCTTTCAACTTTAATACGTTTTCATTGACTGCTTTTCGTGTACATCTTAATTCTACTAGATTGTTATCTTTGAAATGGTGTTTTTAATTGTTTTTTTCCAGTTTGTCTACTTCAAGTTCTGTGTCGACATCATCTTCATTATCGACATCATCAAGTTTGTCCACCTCATCGAGGTAATTGGGTTTTAAAGTAAATAATTATGGCTATATGATAACCAAAGTCGATACAACATAATTGGTTGTAAAGGTTGAGCCACCTTAAATTTTCGAAAATTTAAGGTTGCTCTGATCCCCCTTCGCAGAATTTTTTTAAACTTTGCAAAAAGTTGCATCTTATCATGCTAATTACAATTCAATAATAAAAAATGGGGGTCACCGAGCTCGTTTTTGAGTTATAAGCGCTTAAAGCTAAAATTAAGGGTGTTTTTAGCAGGTCATTTTGTTGCTATGGTAACCTATTGTGCCACAAAACTAACAGCAACTTGTTCACCGATGATTGGGCAGTTTGTTAATACCATGATTGTGGCATTAACTGATAAAGAGTGGTTATAATGACCAGTCAAACTCGAAGTCTTGAAAAGTACTAGAAACTGCAACCAGCCACCTAAAGAGCCTCACGAGTTGACTAAATTAGCTTCATAGGTCCATTTAAAGCATATTTGGCAGAGAACATTCCCCTTCAAAGCTCTAAATGCACTATTTTGACACCAGCAGCCACTGTGGCCTTCTTCGCCAAAGAAGCCCGATTTACTTAGATTAAAGTAATCTTCGGGGCATGTTCTCGCCAAAACGAAGTCGGTGACCCCCATTTTTTTTACATTTCTGACATCACTAACTCATCATCTTTAAATGGTAAAATTTTCAGAGAAAACTCAATATTAGAAAATTTTCGCGCGAACGTCCTTAAATAATCACTTCCTTTTAGTGTGTCAACTTCAAGTTCTGTGTCGACATCATCGTCAATATCAACATCATCGAGTGTATCGACATCGTCAAGGTAATTACATATAACCAGTCAGGGTTTGAATGTGATGTTAAGCCAACAAAGTTTATCTTTCTTTTATATTTAACTTATTCAAGTTCAAGTTCGCTGTCGGCATCATCGTCAATATCAACATCATCAAGGTTAAACGTTCACCTCAACAGCTACATTTAGTTTCCTAAATGTCATATGTAATGACTGTAGTGGATAGCCAAAGTAGATAAAACAAAACTGCTCATTCTCTTTGAGGTTTAAGAATTGACGAAATCTGCAAATTAGTTTATACTAGTTAATACTTCTCAAAATCACACTTTGTGTACAACTACCGTGTTCAGTCCCCTGGAATTTAAGAAGACGTCGTGTTTTATCACAATAATCTATTCCTCTTTGAAATAGCGCTTTTCTTTGTTCCACTTTTGATCCGTTGGCTTAATGGATCATATTAACAAGACAAACTTAGCTTTCCCACGTGCATATGTTTTTCCTGTAGCACATGACCAAACTATATAAATGAAAATTGCCTAACCTGATAGAGATTAAAGCGCTGCTTTTAAAATCAATTACTGTTTGTTTCGATAAATGCCAGAAGAATACAGCCGTTTTCATGTGATGCATTGATTAATTTTGCCGGGTTCTAAAAAGGAACACAACTTGTTAACTTTGATTATCAAAATGTAAATTCTCTTCGCTCGCGCCATCACTACGTAAACAGCGCGCGCTAGTTCTGTCTCCATCGAGTTATACAAACTAGATTTTTAACTAATCAGCGCACGTGCTTTCTTAGGACTGTTTTCTAAATAGATTTTCTGAAAGTCCGCAAGGCGGCAAAATGCAAGCCAGATAAATATATATATTGTGGTAGAAATTACTATTAATTATTATTAATTAATAGCAATTACCTCGATGAAGTGGACAAACTTGATGATGTTGATATTGACGATGATGTCGACACAGAACTTGAAGTAGACAAACTATTAAAAAAAACAAGACGAGTTAATTTTAAAAGCAACGCTTTCATCTTTATCAGGATAACCAATTTTGATTTATTTGCTTTGCTCATCTACTACAGGAAAAACTTATAATCGTCAGAAAGCTGAGACTACATTAATATAATCATTTCAGCCAACGTAGCACATCACCTTGAAAAATTTCACATACTTGATGATGTTGATAATGACGATGATGTCGAAAAGGAACCTGTACTTGAATAGCTTGAATAACAAATTAGCTTAAAATCACATATACACTATGACTGGTTATTGGTAATAACCTTGACGAAGTGGACACACTTGATGATGTTGATACTGACGATGATGTCGACACAGAACTTGAAGTAGACAAACTAAAATCAAAGAAAAGTAATATTTCAAATAGGAATAGATTATTGTCATGAAATACGACGGCTTCTTAAAATGCAGGACAGTTAACACGGTAGCTGCACACCAAGTGTATTTTTCGAGAACCATTTATTTTAAAATGATTTGCAGTTTCCATCAATTCTTTAACCATAAAGAGGATAAGCAGTTTTGTTTTATCTACTTTGGTTATCTACTACAGGCAGTGTATATGAATTTCAGGAAACTAAGTGGCCTTTGGGGAAGTGATCTTTTTAGCAAACGCAACACATTACACTTTATGATGTTGATATTGAGGATGATGTTAACAACGAACTTGAATTGAATAAGTTGAATAATATAAAGGAAAGATAATGTTGCTGGGTTAACGTCATATTGAAACCATGGCTGGATATTTAACAATTATCCTGCGAAATCGCGCGGAATATCGTCTGATACTTAGCCGACGAGGCCGTAGGCCGAGTCGGTTAAAATCAGACGATATTGCGCAAGATTGAGCAGGATAATTGTTTTATTATTCAACAAATTGATAACAAAATTGATTTCCAAGCTCGTAACATTTTTAAACCTTTCTGTCAACATTTTTTCACTTCACTTTTTCTTCCCACGTACGAAGCTACGTATATCGCCGGATATCCGTCACCTACGGATGACAGATATCGAGAGCATCATGACCATATTTGGATAGTGTTACAATTTGTTGAATAATAAATGTTATTACCTTGACGACGTGGATACACTTGATGATGTTGATACTGACGATGATGTCGACAAAGAACTTGAAGTTGACACACTAAAAAGGAATAAAAAGTGATTATCTAAAGAAAAATCAAGGTGTCTCAGTAGAAGAACAAATGTTCCTATAAAGAGCTTGACAAACTCAAAAGAAACAATTCAGTTAAGTGCAAATAAGTGTAACATTTTGTGGTAGGAAGTTAAGAATGTGAGCTTTTTAACAATGAGCACCCAAATAGAAATAACACCTATCACAAGTTTTTACAAATGGACTTAGTAAAACAAATTGTTAAAGCTTTAGATCCTGGAATTATTTACTCAAATAGCCAATTACCTCGATGAAGTGGACAAACTTGATGATGTTGATATTGACGATGATGTCGACAGAGAGCTTGAAGTAGACAAACTAAATAAAAAAGAATAAAAAGCACCATTTCAAAGAAAAATTCATTATTGTGATAACTATCTAGTAGAATTGAGATGTACACGAAAAGCAGTTAATAAAAACGTATTGAAATTGAAAGCAATTCTTTCACCTCAACCTTTATAACCAATTATGTTGTATCGACTTTGGTTATCTACTACAGGCAGTAAATATTAACGCCAGAAAACTAACTGTGCTTTGTTGGTAGACATATATTGTGGTAGAAAGTTTAGAATGTGAGCTTCACCAACAATGAGCGTCCAAAAGGAATAATACCTATCGCAAATCATTACAAATGGACTCATTAAAACAAATTCTTATATAAGTTACAAGAAGCATAATTATTTACTGTAATACGCAATTACCTCGATGAAGTGGAAACACTTGAGGACGTTGATATTGACGATGATGTCGACAGTGAACTTGATGTAGACAAACTAATTAAAAAACAATTAAAAACCAATTTTAAAGAAAAAATTGATTGTGATAAAATAAGAAGGCTTTAAAAATGCAGTAGAATTGAGATGTACACGAAAAGAATTTAACGCCAAAAAACTTAGTGTGCTTTGTTGAGGCGATGGTTTAATGCCACACAACACATTATATTGATGAAGTGGGCACAATTGACGATGTCGGTATTGACGATGATGTCGACAACGAACTTGAACCTGATTTACTTGAATAGAACAAAGGAAAGATCAAGGTTGCTAGCTGAACATCACATCAGACCAATATGGGTTATTTATAATTACCTTGACGAAGTGGATACACTTGATGATGTTGATATTGACGATGATGTCGACACAGAACTTGAAGTAGACACACTAAAATCAAACATGATTACAATTTCAAAACAAAATTGGTAACTCTATGTAAATAAGACGGCTTCTTAGAATCCACCAGATTATCACATTATATAAAAATGAGTGTACTCTTTTGTAATTGAGATTTTTGAAGATCCGCAAGACGGAAAATTGAAAGGTATACATATATTGTGGTAGAAAGTTTAGAATGTGAGCTTCACCAACAATGAGCGTCCAAAAGGAATAATACCTATCGCAAGTTATTACAAATGGACTCATTAAAATAAATTCTTATAGTAACAAGAAGCATAATTATTTACTGTAATACGCAATTACCTCGATGAAGTGGAAACACTTGAGGACGTTGAAATTGACGATGATGTCGACACAGAACTTGAAGTAGACAAACTAAAATAAAACAATTAAAAACACCATTTCAAAGAAAAATTCATTATTGTGAAGGGGCTTTCAAAAATCAAGTAGAATTAAGATGTACAACAGGCAGTAAATAAGCGTGCTTTGTTAAAGTGATCGTTTGAGCCAAGTGGGCACACTTTGAAAGCAACGATGATGTCGACAACAAACTTAAAACTCGTTAACTTGAACAACACAAACGAAAGATGAAGTTTGTTAGCTCAAGATCACAATCAGACCATGATATGCAGTCAATTCTATACCCTAAAAATGGATGAGCAGTTCTGTTTTATCTACTTTGGTTGTCTACTACAGGTGCAACACATCACACTTGAGGATGTTTACAACGAAACTGAACTTGAAGAAGTTGAATAATACAAAAAAAGATCACATTCAAACCCTGACTGGTTATATGTTATTACCTAGACGAAGTAGATACACTTGATGATGTTGATACTGACGATGATGTCGACACAGAACTTGAAGTTGACACACTGAAAGGAATGAAAAGTGATTATTAAATGAAAATTGAGAAGCACCTACAAAAATTTTACAATATAGAAGCCTGACATTCTCAAAGGAAACAATTCATTTACAAGTGTAAATAAGTGTAACATACAGATTTTGGGAAGATCCGCAAGGCGGGAAAATGCAGGTTACGTATAATTTGTGGTAGTAAGTTTAGAATGCCAGCTTTATTAACAATAAGCATCCAAACAGAAATAATATCTAACGTAAATTGTTACAAACGACTCATTAAACAAATTCTAATAGTTATGAAAACTGTAATTTTTTACTGTAATACCCAATTACCTTGACGAAGTGGATACACTTGATGACGTTGATACTGACGATGATGTCGACAAAGAACTTGAAGTTGACACACTAAAAGGAATGAAAAGTGATTATTTAACGAAAATCAAAAAGTGTCTAAAATAAAACTGTTCCTATATAAAAGCATGACATTCTAAAAAAACAATTTATTTTCAAGTGGCGAGGGAAAAGGCGGGAAAATAAAAGCTATATATATTTTGTGGTCGTAAGTTTAGAATATCAGCTTTACCAACCAGGAGCTTCCAAAAAGAAATAATACCCATCGCAAGTTATTAGAAATGGACTCAATGAAAAAAATCTTATAGCTGTAAAAACTATAATTATTTACTATAATAACCAGTTACCTCGATGAAGTGGACAAACTTGATGATGTTGATATTGACGATGATGTCGACACAGAACTTGAAGTAGACAAACTAATTAAAAATAAAACAATTGAAAACTTCATTTCAAGGAAAAAATTTACTATAGTGATAAAATAACAGAGCTTTTAAAAAATCCAGTAGAATTAAGATGTAATCGAAAAGTGTTTAACAAAAACATATCGAAGTCGAAAGCAATTCTTGAACCTCAACCAGGATAACCAATTTGTTTTCTCTACTGTGGTCATCTACTACAGGCAATGTATATTAACACTAGGAAACTAAGTGTGCTTTGTTGAGGCGATCGTGTAAGCCAACTGAACACATTACTTTGATGAAGTGGGCATACTTGATGATGTTTATATTAACGATGATGTCTACAACGAACTGAAACCTGATTAACTTGAATAACACAACTGAAAGATGAGGTTTG
>JAHPZR010046067.1:0-20503 GCA_019787425.1 Platygyra sinensis
ACTCTGTTATTTTGGATGTAATAGTCTGTTTCCACATACTGCAATTAACAACGCTTTCTATAACGATATGCCTCTTTCAGTTTCTCAACCTGAGCGACTTTCGGCCCCTAATTTGCAGCGGCGGAATTTAACAAAATATATTCGAACAGATTCTTAGCCAGCCCAGTGGGCGTTTCAGCCTATTTACCAAATTTTGAAAAGGACCCGGGCGAAGCGAAAAGGCAACGAAACGGTATCTAATAAAAATCAACGTTATCGCGAACAATAGGCAAGGACAGAAGGAATGAAATCGATTCCAGAACATATATGTTCTCAAACAATCTCACCAATAGGATATTTCTTTTGCGGCGCCTCTATTCGATGATGTGAAGCTAATTGCAAGAAGATTATGAGCTAAACTTGTTACCCAACACTTTTTCTTTTGAAAGTGCGAGGCGCTATGCCTCGACTAGGTCAACCCATCTGGTTATTATTTTCACACAATGGATCTTGCGTTTAGCAAGTCTAAGTGCCGATTGTATTTTTTCAGGCGGTCGCACATGGTGTCATAGACCTGATACTTGCCCCTATGAAAGAAGTAGCAGCGCTCTAGAGCGTCGTCTGCCGTGTTTTCGTCTGACAAATACGTCCTTGAAGCAATAACCTTACAAACCAAGAAAATCCAAAAAAAACAACCTTTGCAAATACAAACCCTGACTTCTAATTATCTTTTCACGGAAGTCGTTTAAGTGCATATTGTGCATGATCTGGGCTCCCTTCACTGGAAATCGCGAGAACCGTTAAACGTTCAAAACAAACTTCCTTTATATTTCCGAGGAAGACGCAATACTGGCATGCCCCTTAATTAAGACGAGTCTGCCTCCGAAGCAGGTACCCCCCCCCCCCGTGCTTAAAGAGCCCCTCTGAGATCATATGACAGCGCGTACGCCAATCAGCGACTGCGCCGCCCGCTTACTAGCCCATTATACTACGGCCGTATATATAGTCCGGGACGCGGTTTTCGTCTGACCGCCAGCGAACGCAGTCCTTCCAGCCGTACTCATGCAGACATGCCGGCGCTTCATTTGTGCGACGCGCCGTCTTCACGTCGTAGAAATGGCCCCACTCGAAATAATATACGATCACTACTGTGAAGCCAGCCCTATACACTTATACGATAATTCGCATCCTTCGAATTCACAGCCCGTCGCTCAGGGCTGCCCCGCCAAGCAAGCATTAGACAAGCAATGCGCGCCTTGTCTTATTTTACCACAGCTACTCTATTCCCACTTCGTCAACTCCGCTCATACTTCTATTTCTGAGCTAAACTACGAATCTAGTCATCGATCTCAATGTGCCCCAGATAGCCTATACCTGCTCGGTAATAATATATCTCCTTGCGCTACTGGAATGTTACAATGACTTGAGTAATTCAACAGGAGAAATCTCCAAATCATTGACCAAAGTTCAGTAGCAAAAGACGTTGTGCTGCGTCTACACGCTCCCGTTGTTGTGCTCGAACTCCCTGTCAAAAGACGCCGGTCGTTTGCCGCGATGTCCCTTAGCCTCCGGCGTCATACCCTCCCCCACCATGCCGATAATAGGATGAACGCTAGTTACTGAGACGCCGAATTCACAATACAAAATAGCTTACAATTTCCCAAGCATCTTACTAACGGTTTTTGACCCTCCGCGTGAGATAGAACAGGAATGAGATATAAGTAAGAATTAGCATGACGCACTTAATCCTTGCCTAATCCTCATCACCTGTACCGCAGCCCTCTATCGGGCATATAATATGCACCCAGACAATGCTTAGAGAGTTCATAAACTGCGCCCCCCAGTGTTTTTTTTCCAAAAACCATGCTCGACGCTTTTTCTCTGCTCTGTCCGGATGCCCCCAGCAATTTTGGATGCCTGTGCGATGTATAGTAAAATATGCTCTCGAGGACTGACCATCCAATGCAACATCGCACTACTTATGAATATCGCAAGAAATGGCTCGTGTTTGCCGCCATACAAGTCACATTGACGAACATCCGAAGTCATACCGAGTCCATCACCATTGTAAAATCAAAATGCATCAATACAATGTCACCCGCCCACCCTGCAGGTAACACAACTAAGTCTTTTCACACTCAACGACAGCACTAACTGCGCGGAGCTGTTTTTTTTTTTATCTTTTTTGTTTCTTACACCAACTACAGCGACAAATTCCCTTGTTAACACGTTTTTTTTTTTCCGTGCAACGGACTTATTAAAGGCCTGCCGCCCGCCACCAGATACGCAGTTTTAGTCGGCCCGCACAAAAAGATCTTCAAGCTGGTTGGCTAGTAAAACTTGCGACAATGATATCGGCGCGCGTTCAGTCCGGCGATATCTGGATTGCTAACGCAACCAGCGGTCCATGTCGCGGGGCCTCGGTTCGGCTAGCGTAGCGCCCGATGCGGACACCCAGACCAATTTGCGGTGTCTAGCGGCCAACCCCGCCCTCGCGCCCGTTATCAACTCCAGCCAATGCAGCCGTAATATGTCTATACGCGTAGAGCCACGCACATGAACAAGCTGTACTTTTTGTCCACACTATTGGACGGAGCATACGAACGTGGCGTCATCCAAGCCTAAACGCCTTTACTTCCCGATCGACAAACAAAAATCGGCTTTGTGCTTGCAGAAACAAAGCCATGCAGTACGCCCCCTACACAATGTTAACCCGATTTGACCCGGCACCTGAAAAAATCTAGCAGCTTCTACGACACCCTTACATACCAACTTCGCGACATGCCCTCGCTGCCACAGACAGAACACATTCCAGTCTATAAACCAGCAACCTCCCACTCCCCACAGACCAATTCCCCAGACTTAAACTAGCACCTTTTAAAACCATATCACAAAATCATATCACTAAATTCATACATAGGATTATAACGCAAAGCACAAACGATCGAACTGACGCCCAAGTAAAAATATGCGCACTGGCTTAGTCATTTTACGAGCAGCATAAGCCTATCGACGATGCTACTTGAAACAACTGCGCCCTCAATAATCCAAGCATGGAAAATACCGAAAAATTAGCCGTCGTACGTCCAACGAGCCCGCCGTAGACGCGCGCCCAGAAACTTGCGTCATTATTCACAGTTGGCTTTTTGGTTTTCATGCAAGAGGACAGCGCACAAAGGAATGTACAGAGCATTTATAACGCCCCCACGTGCACAGCTCTAATCTGTTTTAAGCCCCTTTTTCAACATGTAAACCCTTTCTCTTTGCTGACGCTTCTCGTATACCGACCCTGTCGTTGTCACTGGTTGCCCTATAATACTCCCTAATTATAACAGCGACCGGATAGTCGGCAAATCTGCATACTCTAAATAAGATGCTGGTCTTTCGACGATCATTATTTTCTCCATGTATCCTCTCTAAGTATTTAGTTATGCGAGCTGCAAATGTTACAGCTACACCAATGTAATATATCACACACCTCAGAACAATGTATTTGATATCACATTTACTCCAGAATAACCTCCTAGCGGCTAGGCTCAAGGCATACCACACCTTCGTTACCCGCTATGTATTAGTTTAACTTTGACACGTTGTTTTTTTTTTAGACTGGTCAAGACAGAGACCCGCTCTGTTAGAATGTCTTAGAGTATATAATGGCAGTTACTATAACCAAGCTATGCAGGTCCAAGATGGCCTGCCGATATTAGGCCCTCTAGCTTCTTTTTTTGGCGTGTTTAATAGCACCGAGCCTAAGTCGGCAGAGTCACAGTAACCGTCCCTAAAAAAGAGCCAGCAGAAGAGGCCAAGTATTATCCAGCCCATCTTAATGGCCCCGCATCGCCAAACATAACACTGGTACAAGCCCCAAGACAGATGTATTATACTTGGCTTTTCGCGGGAAAATTTTATTCATTTGCGGGAATACAGACGGCAGCGATAGCTCCCGCGACGCGCTGCAAGATGCGCTCCATCTTATAAGCCCTCTATGCACAGGCTAAAGCTCAATCAGCATTCGCCACGATTTAGGCAGTTCATCTCGGCCCGCCTCACGGAGCTTCAGCCCATAAAAATAATGTTGCATCTCACACTCACGCGGTAAATCACACCACCCGCATGGCCTAGTGCCTATATATTTTTTTTAAGTTCTTTTCTCCTACTTTCTTTCCTTTATTGTCTTTCTATTTTGTGTTTAATTTAATCATTTGCCCTAGGTTTTTTTCCAAAAAAAAACCTACTAGCTAGCTCATGCCACTATCTAAGATGCATATGCACTGTTCAACGCTTCTGCTTTAATATTAACCTGACAAAAGAGATCTAGCTGCTATGGCCATAAATTATAGACCCCAAGAGAACCGCCCGGATTACCTCCCCATGCAAGCATCGCCTGCCTTAGCTAACACATTGTATTATATTAGGTGCCCAGAAAGTAATGTAAATGCACCTTCAGTTTTTTTTTCCCCCCATGAAACTGGTAGCTAACAAATGAAGTGTAGCACACTATATAGATGACGTTTCCTAGTCAATCGCTACGCCCCCCTTTTTTTTACTTGTAAATTATCGCCCCTTAATCGTTTACCTTAGCCCGCCCAACAATCTAAGACCCTTCGCTCTAATGTTTTTCAGATGGTCTACGCTAGTATCATGCCAGACTAGTGAATTAGCCCCTCCCCGTGCAAAAACTTTACTTGTAACTTACCAGCATTATTTAACCTAGCCCATTTAAAGTTGAATATCAGTCGTTGATAAACCTTAGACGTAGATCTGATCCACGAAGTTGTCATTCCCCCCCCATTTTGACAGGCTTTAGTCTAACACACTGCTATCATAGTGCAGGGTTTTTGTGTCCTTAATTGATCATACTTACCCCTTTTTAGGCATAACACACTTATCTGCCTATCACTTACTAGTGCTTTTCAACGATGAACTAAGCCTTGTCTTGTTTGTGGCATTGTATGCTTGTGCTCGCGTGTCATTCCAGCGACTGTGCCCCCTTGTCCAGCACACTATCCTGCATGTCCCGCGGCGAGGAATTCAGGAGCAGGCTGCGGGGAACGCAAAAACATTTCACGAGGAGTTTTGCCACCACTGACCGTCACAACAAAAAAAAACCATCGCTAAACAGGAAGCCGACACAAACCGCACAAGTCACCACAGAGTCCACAAATAACTGGCCAAAGATCAATTCTCGAATCGTCTCGTTGTTTTTTAACGCACTTTCGCCCCCCAGCCATAGAACGTCTTCTAATGAGGGAGTTTATGAATACATCTGTCTGGCCCAACCGATTCTGCCCAAATGAGCAGTATGCCTCGAACGGTCCCCTCCATTGGATTTTATTTGCGTAATGAACCAGGCTTTCTCCTTATTTTTCTTTAAGGATAAATCCTAAGAGGATTATCAATTTATTTCAGAGGGGTGCATGTGGTGACTGACGAGGATTCTTGCTAATCAACGCAGCTACAAGGCCGCGTAGCCGCTTCGTCCACATAGATTTTGGCGATTATCTTCTAGGATCTGTCTATAGGAGACTGTGAAGGTTTGCCCCTTCATAGCCAGGTCAAACCAACCCTAGCAATCTTTACAACTGGAGTTCAGTGTTTGCTCACACATACTGTAGATGGACGCAGTCCTATTCACTTGCGATCGCCGAGGAAGCCGCTTAGAGTTCAACGACATAAGCACTTTCTTATTCCTGAGACCGCCGACGAATATTAGACGCTCTCTTAGACGCAGTTAACTCGAAGAGGCTAATAGGACACAGCTTCGCAGCATCCATATTGAGACGGTATCATAGCGCTGCCGTGCTACTTTCTGCAATGCGTACATTCCGATTACATCCGAACGCCGGCCATCGTCGCTTGTCACGCTCTGCTAGCATCCATAGTGCCTTTGCAGATGCGGTTTTTTCTAGGACGAGCCAGTCTATTTGATGAGCTGATAAAACAAATAGCGCCGCCATATTTTTCAACAAGACGACACTTTGCACAACTCATCTGCAGGGCTTAATCAACAATGTCTTACAGCGACAAAAAGCGAAAAAGGCAATATCGATGCCTAATCTTTTCCACCATCCTACACTCACTCTCTATGTTCGCTCACCACAGCCAGTCTTTCTAGTACAACACTCGTTATATCAGAGTCTTGCGCAAGAATAGGCACAGCTTATCTAATATTTCCTGTGTATCTGCGTTTGATACTTCAAGCAGTTCCGCCCCAGAAGAAGTACTCTTTATAGAGAAGTTTACGAAAAGAAAACTCTGCGCAGCTTTGCAGATTCGAGTAATTTGACTCGAAGTAGAACAGCATGTCTTGTCGCAGATGCCTGCTTGTCACAGCCGTGCCCTGTTAACGACTTCTGGTCAAAGGTTCAAAGTGAGGTGAACGTCACGATTTGCTCAAGCCGTTAGTTAACCTAGGCTACCATGGAGAGGTCGAGGAAAGATTTAAATTAGATGCACCCCTATAATCCATCTCCTCCCCCTCCCCATTCTAACCTTTATCATAAGTATTAGAAGATCTTCCCACTAGTACACCAAAGGGCAACCTGTTATAGAGTATAATACGTATCAAATTTGCCGGTTTTCCACTAGCGTCCATGTGATCAAAACTAAAAATTAGATAACCATTCAATAAATAAAGCTCAAGAATCTCAGGACATTAATGATTAGTGATTGGTTTATAAACAACCTACCAAGAGTTAGCGTCTCTAAGCTGCTCATGTTTTCCGTTCGTGCCGATTATCCAGAAAAGTGTTCAGCAATCCATAGAGATTTGATACGCAGCTTGCGCCTGACGACCATGTTGACCAGTGCATCTCTATGCAAGACGGCCACAAAACATAGGCTAGCCTTATATTAGACAAACACACTGAACTATTGAGTTTTGTAAATGAATACGCAAAATTCAATTACTTTTAGAGCCATCCCGATACGTTCAACTAAAATTATCTTCTAGCTGCCAAAGAACTGTTACCAGTGTATCATAAAATTTAAGCACGGACCTATTTTTCTTTTCTCCCCGGTCAGGTGTTTTTTCGTGCGTGGACTATGGGGAGGAAACTCCGATGTGACACGTGAGAGTCACGTGAAAGGGCGCAATGCTCCCATCGGAACTTCCTAACACATCTTCCATTTCAAGCCCTCCAGAGTGTTTCCTGGGTAGCGTGGAAGCCCGTGAGTGTACGCGGGTGGGAAAACGGCAATAGATAATCAGGACTGGTCGGAGGAAGCCATGTTTTAGTGTTCTTTTGTTTTGAGAGGGCTTAGCCACTCCTTTTTAGGGCCGTTGTTGGAATATGTCACGAAGTGTCCCACGTTTCATTGAGCCTTTCTGAAACGCTTCCAGATGCAGCAAAACACCTTTTCGACACGTGATCGTACTTACTGTCGGTGATATCCTGTTACGTTATCAATCAACATTTTAAGACCAGGCTTGTTCTGCCCAAAGTTTTATTAGGCCTACATCGGACACCACGCCGTAGGAATTTGGCAAACCCGGAGCTTTATTTCCACGGTTAGGCCTGCCGTACCACATTAATCCAACATGACAACGCAGCTTTTAATTTCTCCGGTTAAGGCCTAACCGTCCATACTAATCCGTCAAAAAAAGGAAGCTTTTCGAAAGCATTTTTCCAACACGCGAAGGAATAGGAATAACGCCGAGCTCTGTCGTTTTGTGGACATTACAACATTTTGAGAACGAAAAAAGCTTTTTCCGTAACGACGAACGTTTGGATAATAATGGGATTTTCCCTGTTTTTCTAGTGTTCTTGTTCCCTGTGGTGTTATGACTCGAACACTATTGCATTATCAAATTCCTCCGGATTTTAGTCTGGGCAGAGAAACATATGATCCGTGTTCAGAGTGAAATCTCCGTTGTCATTTTCCACGTGGCTCTGGGCTTTTATAGTGGACCGGGGCCTTAGATTTGGGGCTCAGTGAAAAGAAAGTTAGCCAGTTTACCAACATCACTGCCTTTCAAGCGGACCTTAAGCTCAACTATAGTGTGTTGATTAGCGAGTGTACACACGAACTGACAAGACAATAAGATAATCACCTAGTGAGAATCTTCCCTATTTCGGTCATTCAGTTTTTTTTTTGCAATTTGACTTTGAACTGAAGAAAATTGTAACTATCACTGATTCAGCCACTGCTACGAAAAAAAGACACACCTCGAATAAGCAACAGTACTCTAAATGTCAGAATTACTTCTTGCCAAATCCAAAATATAGATCAGTAAAATTAATAATGTTTACCAGAGTGTAAGAAATTATAGTTTTTGATTGGTCGATCGAACCAATAAGACGTGAAATCTGGCAACCGGGCACAAGAACAAAGAACAAATAGGCCACTAGCACTAAGAGGTCATGCGACTTCGTTTTTATGAAAATGAGAGTTACATGATTTTGCCTTCGAAACACTATTAGTGGGTCATCTCTTAAAAATAATAATAGTGATTTGGTTTTTCAAACCCGCACCATTTGCTTAAAATGAGAAAGTCCGTAGCTGGTCACGTGACCAAAACTTGATTTTTTAAATTATGAATTACCGTTTTCTGACACAAATTTTTCACTTAAACTTCAAGGAAAATGTTGAAAAGATGATGTGGTAGCGTTTATTGCACATCTGAACGTAACTATCAAACATTTAACAAGATATAAACAAAAAGTAGTTTTGGCCGCCATGTTGGAGAGCAAGAGTATGCCCTCCAACATGGCGGCCAATACAAATCATACTAATTTGTTGAAAAATCAAAGTACCATAAAATATCTCCCTTAAATGCGTTTCCTCTCAAATTTCGGGTGTAACATAATTTTTATGTGTTCTGTCAATTTTTGGCATCAGCAAGATTACAACTCACTGTTTTATGGAAGCATTGGTTACGTGACCTCTTAGTGCAAGAGGCCTATTGCTCTGTTCGCGAGATTTCTCGTAGACAGGTCAGAATGGTGGACATACTCAATAATGCGAGATTTTACGCCTTTTTTGTACGTTTAGGAAAATGTATGTAAGAGAGTCGGATTTTCAGGGGCTGTATTTTCTTCTTTGCAAGATATGCAAGGTGCTTCTCTTAACAGTGTTGATAGTTTATTGTTTTAATCTTAGTCTAAAACAGTAGAAAATGTTTCGAACTGCTTAGCTTCGGGACTGAACAGATTCAACATGGCTACCGTGTAAACAAGTCCTGGCAAAATTTAACGTCCTTTTTATCCACTGGCGCGCAAAAAGACATCAGTAGAAGGCGCAGCCATTTTTGTTTTATGACAACGTGTGCACTGAACGTTATAACAACCTTTTATCTGGAGTTTGTTACCCACAACACACCACACGACAACCTAAAACGGTGTTGCGTGACTCGATGCTCTCTCGCTTCCGTCACGCAATAAAATTCCCGCACCGATAAAACTTCGCAACGCAACAACAAAGACGAAATCTTGGGTTTTTATCCCGGAAGTCCAACCACCTTATGAGGGTCAAGTTTTACAGTAGCCTCAATATTCCAGGGGTTGTCCACTGTGTGGTTCGTTTCTTTGGCGAATCCCTTCTCAATCATAACTTTATTGATGTGGACTTCTTCACCATCGGTGTCAAACAAGTCGACATAAATCGTTTGATTCCACGCTCTGCGAGAACAAACAGTAAAAGCTTCTGGTGAATGTAAAACCACAGTTAACATCTAAGAAGAAAACAAACAGGCAGAGATTTATGTTGGAAGGTTCCTGACCCTGCACATCTTTTGTTTTATGCTCATTGACTATGCATGAGTTACACAATCACAATGCTTTTGTATTTTGCAGGTTTTGTGCAGGGTCAAACTCCCAAATGGCCAACAAAACGATGCAACAAAAAACTGTGCCAAGTTTCAGAACGATTTCCTCTACTAACTAAGGCAAAACTAAACATCTTAATTT
The DNA here is from genome assembly GCA_019787425.1 of Platygyra sinensis. NCBI lineage: Eukaryota > Metazoa > Cnidaria > Anthozoa > Scleractinia > Merulinidae > Platygyra > Platygyra sinensis. The sequence goes on from JAHPZR010046067.1 coordinate 9,888, forward strand.
CACATAACCTTTTCTTGAAAAATACCTTTAAGGTTGGGCACTCTATATAGCGGACTTAATCACTTCAGGGAAAATGTCTTGACCAAACCCTGAATTCTCCTTGGAGACTTAATGGAACTGTACGAAAAGAGTAGGGAGAATTTATGCTGATCCGGCAAACTAGCCCTTCCCTTCCTTCCTCTCAAATTCAGTCTACATTTTCAAATTGGAAATTTAACATAGGCGCTGTTCGAGAATTGCAAGTTTCACGAACTTACTTGGAAAGAATATGGGCGATTAATATCTTGTCTTCAGTCAGTGCCTTGAAAGTTGCCCTGTAAGAAAAAAAACTGAATGACAGAAATAGGGAAGATTCTCACTAGTGATTATCTTATTGTCTTGTCATTTCGTGTGTACACTCGCTAATCAACACACTAAGTTGAGCTAAGGTCCGCTTGAAGGCAGTGATGTTGGAAAATGGCTAACTTTCTTTTCACTGAGCCAAATCTAAGGCCCCGTCCACAAAAAGCCAGTGGAAATTGAAAACGGAGATTTCACTCTGAACACGGATCATATGTTTTCTGCCCAGACTAAACCGGAGGAATTTGATAATGCAATTGTGTTCGAGTATAACTCACAGGGAAATAACCTATAACAGGGAAATCCCATTATTATCCAAACGTCGTCGTTACGGAAAAGCTTCGTTCTCAAAATGTGTAATGTCCACAAAACGAAGAGCTGGCGTATTCATATTCCTTCGGTTTGAAAAATGCTTTCGAAAAGCTTCCTTTTTTGACGGATTAGTATGGACGGTAGGCCTAACCGTAGAAATAAAGCTGCGTTTTCATGTTGGATTAATGTGGACGGCAGGCCTAACCGTGGAAATAAAGCTCCGTTTGCAAATTCCTACGGCGTGGTGTCGATGAGGCCTAATAAAACTTTGGCAGAACAGCATGGTCTTAAATGTTGATTGATAACGTAAATGGATCACCGCGTAGTACGATCACGTGTCAAAAAGGTGTTGCTGCATCTGGAAGCGTTTCAGAACGGCTCAATGAACGTGACACTTCGTGACATATTCCACAACGCCTAAAAAGGAGTGGCTAAGCCCTCTCAAACAAAAGAACACTAACATGGCTTCCTCCGACCAGTCTGATATCTTGCCGTTTTCCACCGCGTCACTCACGGGTTCCACGTTACCCAGGAAACACTCGAGGGCTTGAAATGGAAGATGTAGGAAGTGAGGGAGCATGCGCTTCACGTGACTCTCACGTGTCCACTCGGAGTTCCCATAGTCCACGAAAAACACCTGACAGGGGAGAAAGAAAAATAGGTCCGTGATGTGTGCATGTGTCTACTGCTGGATAAAAGTCTACATAATGGTGATATTGAGATGATTATAATGCATCGTTTTTATTTAGGATTTTGTCAGGTGTATAGCTACGCAAGGGTATGATGTGAAGATCCAACAACGAAAAACGCCTAAGAGCAAAGCAGTAACGAGAAAGTGAAAAAAGAAAACAAATCTACAAACTACTACATATCCAACTGGATTAATAAACAAGGAAAGAGTAATGCTTGTTTGACGGCAAGCTGTTAACCTTGTGCTGTTTCACAAGCCTGCCACTTACGTCCAGGATTAAACGCAAGTATTATTCAATTAGTACTTCATATCTGGAAGGGTATTTGACATTTTCATATATCACTTCATATCTGACAGAATTGCATGTGCTTTGGTAATTTTTCAATGAGGACACTTCAGGAATTTGAATTTCGTTCAATCTTGGCATTTGGAGTATTGCATTTTGAAACGTACGCAGAGAAACTGGTAACTTCTGACATTTTAAGCTAACGCCATACGATTCTCAAGAGAAGACAATCTTTTTTGCTTAGGCTCACTCTCGATTGAAGGTCCCAAGTTATCACGAGGAAAGACAATAGCTTTAGAACGAAAAAATCCGCATTGTTTGGACTTTTTTTGTTTTTCAACTCACACATGTATTTACTTGGTCGTGCATGAAAACAGCGATGGAAAACCACGTTTAAGCTCGCTCCACACTGCTTCTAACTAAGCTATGACACAGCAACTACAGCAGACGGAAGTGATCAAATATTTATTATTCACTACATCGAGTCAGATTACAAGCTCGAGTTTCTATTAGAGGAACGTTAGCAGAGACTACAAGGACACTTTGCTAATATGCGATATGTGGCTAAACAAAATTTCTACTTCTGCTAATCAATTTGATTACTCCAATTGGCGAAGCCAAAATGATATGATTGCTGGTTTTCATGCGACATAGTGATATTCCAAAATTAATTCCCCTTCTTTCTGAGGTATTAGTTTCATCAGATATAAGATACTTCAGGAACTTGACGTCTCACAACGTTTTAGCTCGACAGGGTTCTTCGTTGAATGACATTAAAATGGCGGCCAAAGAAGGCTGTCGCGAGGGGTCAAAATGTGGGTTATCACTTAAATTTTTGATAACTGAACAGTTCTTGTACTAGAAGAAATATTTATTTGAACGTATCGGAGCTCTAAAGTAATAACTTTTTGTTCCATTAACAAAACTCAATGTCAGGTGTTTGTTAATGTAAGGCAGCCATGTTTGTGCCCCTTCAGGGAGCACCAACATGTCGTCACCATACAAAGCTCTATGAATTTGGCTGAAACACTTGTCTGGATAACGCACGAATGGACAACATGAACAGCAGAGACCTAACTCTTGGTGAGGTTGTTTATAAACCAATCAACTATCATGATGTCCGAGATTCTTGACTTTATTTATTGAATGGTTACGATTTTTAGTTTTGATCACATGACCTGTGAAAACCAGCAATTTGAACGATGAACTCTATAAAGTTTCCCTTTGGTGTACATAGAGATCTTCTAACATGTAAGGTTAGAAGGATAGGGGTCATCAATTTTAAATCTGTCCTCGACCTCTCCATGGTACCAGTTAACAAACGCTTGAGCAATCGTGACGTTACCCACTTGAACCTTTGACCAGAAGTCGTTAACAGGGCACTGGCTGTGAACAAGGCAGGCATCTGCAAAGACTGCTGTTTCCTTCGAGTCAAATACCGAACGCAAAGCGCGCAGAGTTTTCTTTCGAAACTTCTCTATAAAAGACTTCTCTGCAGAACTGCAAGTATCAAAATCGCAGATACAGGAAATATTAGATAAGCTGCCTATTTGCCAAGAATCATATAACGAGTTTACTAGAAAGACTGGCGTGGTGACGAACGGGAGAGAGTACTGTGGAAAGAAGCATCGATATTTCCTTTTTCGCTTTTGCGCCTGTAAGCATTTGTGATTAAGCCCCGCAGATGAGTTGTGCAAAGTGTACGTCTGTTGAAAAATATGCCGCATTGTTTTATCGCCATCAAATGACGGCTCGTCCAAGAAAAACCCCGCATCTGCAAGCACACGGACAGAAGCGTTTGACAAGCGACGAACCCGCGTTCGGATGTAATCGGAATGTACCATTGCAGAAAGAGCACCAGCCGATGAACCGCTCAATATGATCTCGGAAGCTTTGTCCATACCTCTTCGGAGAAACTCGTCTAAGAGAGCGTCAAGTATTCGTCGGCCTCGGAAATAAAGAAGCTTATCGTTGAACTCTAACGGCTTCTCGCGATCCCCAGTGAAAGACGCGCCATCACAGTATGGGACAAACACTGAACTCCAGTTGTAAAATTCAGGGTTGTGTGTGACATGGCTTGAAAGCAAACCTTCACACTCCTCATCCTGAAGATAATCGCCAAAACATGTGGACGAACCAAGCGCCGTGTAGCTGCGTTGATAGCAAGAATCCTCGTCGTCACACCATGCACCCCCCTGAAAAAATATAATCCACTTAGATTTTTCCAAGCTGGTTCCATTGCGCAAATAAAATCCAGGAGGGGAACCGTCGAGGCATACTGCTCCATTTGCAGAAGAGTTGGGCAACAGATGTAGTTCATAAACTCCCTCATTAGAAGACGTTCTATTGCTGGCGAAAAGTCGTTCCACCAACGAGACGATTTCCTCCTTGATCTTGGCCGTTATTTGTGGGACCTTTTTGACCTTTCGTTTTGTGTCGTGGCTCTGTTTACGACGGGTTTCTTTTTTGTTGTGACGGTCATTGTGGCAAAACTCCCGTGAAATGTTTTTAACGTTTCCCCGCAGCCTGCTGCCTGAAATTCCTCGCCGCGGGACATGAAGGGATGTGGCTGGCAAGCGCTCTGGAATGAAACGCACACAGCATCAATGCCAACAAACAGACAAGGCCGTTCATCGTTAAAAGACTAGAAGGAAGCAGATAAGGTGTTATCCGAGATCAATTAAAGGACACAAAAACACCTGCACTATGAGGCAGGTGTTAACAAAGCCTGTCAAAATTGACTGACAACTTCGGTATCAATCACGTCAAGGTTATAACACGATCTTAAATGCAGGTTAAAATCGGTAAGTACAAGAAAGTTTTTCGAGGGCTAATCACATTCTGGCAATCTGCAGTCTGAAAAAATTACAAGGGCTTAGTTGTTGCGCTAGAAAAATTAAGCGATAATTTAAAAGTAAAATGCGTACGATTGACAGGAAATGTCGTTTAAGTGTGCAATTCATTGGTTACAAGTTCTTGAAAAAACGAGGTCACTTACATTACTTTTGCACCATATAATAAATGTGTTACTAAGCGGTCGATCTGCATGGGAGAATCCGTGCCTCTTTGGGTCTATAATTATCCTACACAGACTTTTTGTCGGGTTAATAAAGAACGTAAAGTCAATGATCAGATAATCATGACTACAGGGTTTTGGAAAAAACCTAGCAATGATTAAAAACAAAGAAAGAAAAAAGAAAGAAAGAAAAAAAGAACTTTAAAAAAATATAAGGCACTAGGTCATGTGGTGTGATTACCCGAGTGTGAATGCAACTTATTTTATGGTTAGCTCCGTGAGCGGGTGAGATGAACCAAATCGTGATTGGCTACCCGAGAGGGCAAGATGGAGCCATCTTGCACGCCCGGGACTACCCGCTGTATCCCGCAAGAAAAATTTCCCCGAAAGCCATATAATAAATCCTTTATTGACCAAGTTTGTTCGGTCAAGATGGCTGGATATTGGCCTCGCTCTTTTTTGCGAGTTTATGGACCTCGACTTAGCCTCGGTCTATAAACACGCAAAAAAAGAACTAGGCCAATATCCAGCCATCTTGACCTCATACTTGGTTAATAACTCATATATACCAAACACAACAGACCCTGTCTTACTACATGTCAAAGTTAAAAATACAACGGGTAACGAAGTATCCTTGACAGCCCTAGAGGTATTTGGAAATGTGATCAAACATTGTTCTGAGTGTGTGATATAACTTTTAGCTACTTTTCAGTCCAAACTAAAACTTAAGAGGAAATGGAGAAAATAATCGTCGAAAACCATACTTATTAAGATCAGATTTCCAACTTCCGTCGCTGTTATAATAGGGAGTTTTAGCAAACCACAACGACGGCGGTAACGAGAACGTCAGAAAGGAAAGGTTTAATTAGCAAACAATAGCTGTGCACGTGCGTTATAAATCTTTGTACATTTCTTTGCCGTCCTCTGCAAAACAACAACGTGAAATGACCAAGTTCTGCGCCGTCTACGGCCCGTGGACGACGACGGCTAATTTTCGTATTTTCATTTGGAATTGAGCGCGTTGTTTAAGATAATCGCGAACTACGCTTGTAAAATACAACCGTCCATTTTTTACTTGGCGTCGTCGTCGTTGTTGCTTTCTTTAACCTTGATGAATTATGATTGATTTTGTGAATGGTTTAAAGGTCTAGTTTAAGTCTAGATTGGTCTGTTGCTGGTTAAACTGAATTGTTCTGTTTGCGCGAGGCATGTCCGAAGTTGTAAAGGTGTCGTAGAACTGCAGATTTTTCAGTTGTCGGGTCAAATCGGGTTAAAATTTGTAGGGGCATCAGCTTGCTGCACACAAGCCGATTTTGTTTGTCGCGAAAAACGTTTAGGCTTGGAGACCAGTCGATCTCCGTCATGTTGGAAAAGACGCTTGTTCACGTGGCTCTCATGACAATTCCTCATTGGCTGAGGTACGCGCGAGCCCCGACAAATTGTCTTGGTCCACCGCACGCTAGCCGACAAGGCCCGACAGGACGTTTAGAGATCCAGATATCGCCCGACAACCCCCGATCTTGTCGCAGACTAGCCAACAACTGAAGATCTTTTGTCGGCCGACAAAAAATCGACTGGTGCGCGGCGGCCTTTAATAAGTCGTTCGTAACGTGTTAAAAGGAATTTGTCCTTAGTTGGTGTAACAGCTCCCCAGAGGCTGTCGTTGAAGACAGTGTGTAATGCAGGCCAAGTATTGAGCATTTGGATTTACAAGGTGATGACTCGGATGACTCGGATGTTCGTCAATGTGACTGTTGCCAAACACCATTTCTCGATATTCATAATGTGCATGTTCAGTCAGTCTCGAGCAATTTACTATAATCCAAGGCACCAAAATTCTTGATCCAAGACAGAGAAAAACGTCACAGGTTTTTACACTGCCAGATGAACTCTTAACATTGTCTGGCATTTATATGCGATAGAGCTTCGGACAGGTAAGATTACAAGGATAGTGGCAATCAATTCTAAATCTCTCCTGTTCATCTCCGCGGTACCAGTTAGTAAATGCTTGGGAAATTGTAACATTTTGTATTTGAATTCGCGTCCAGAACGCGTTCATAACGCACTGGGTATGAACCAGGCAAGCATCCGCAAAAACGGCGGTCTTTTTCGAGTCGAACACGGAGCGTAACGCACACAACGTCTTTTCACGAAATTTCATGATTTGAGATTTCTCTGTTGAATTACAAGTCTTTACATTCAAGACGCAAGGAATATTAGACAGGTAGGCTATTTGCCATAGATCGTACAACGAGTTTACTAGAAAGATTGGCGAGTTGACGAAGGGAATAGAGTACTGTGGAAAAAGACAGCGCCATTCTTGTCTAAGCTCTTGCGCACCTGAGCAAGCTTGATTCAAGGACGAATTATGTAAAGTGTATAGCTGCTTAAAAGTAGATCGTATTATTTCAGTGCCATTTAACGACGGCGCGTCCACAAAGAACCCGGCATCTGCAAGTACGCGGAAGGACGCGTTCGCTGCGCGACGAAAACGCGTCCGGATATAATCGGCGTGTATAATCGCAGTAAGGGCGCCAGCTGATCGACCGCTCAATATGATCTCAGAGGCCTTGTCGATACCTCTTCGGAGCAACTCGTCTAATAAGGCATCAAGTATTCGTCTTCCTCGGAAATAAAGAAGTTTGTTTTTAACGTTTAACGGTTTCTCGCGATTTCCAGTGAAAGAGGCGCCATCACAATATGGCACAAACACTTTCGTCCAGTTATAGAAGTCAGGGTTGTATTTCACTTGGTTTGAAAGGAATCCTTCAAGACGTATTTGTCGACGAAAACACGCAGACGACCCTAGAGCGCTGCTACTTCTTTCATAGCAAGTATCAGGGTCATGACACCATGCACCCCCCTGAAAAAATACAATCCACTTAGACTTGCCTAAGCCAGTTCCATTGTGTAAATAATAACCAGGAGGGGTACCGTCGAGGCATACAGCTCCACTTTCAGAAGTGTTGGGTAACAAGTTTAGCTCATAATCTTCTTCAGTAGCTTCACCATCATCGAAAGAGGCGGCCTCAAAAGAAATAGTCCTATTGGTGAGATTGTTGAGAACAATATGTTCTGGAATCGAGTTCATTCCTTCTGTCTTGCCCATTGTTCGCGAAACGATTTTAAGATACCGTTTCGTTGCCTTTTCGCTTCGCCCGGGTCCTTTTTCAATTTGGTAATATCTGAAACGCCCACTGCTGCAAGAATCTGTCAATATATTTTTAAAATTCCCCGCTGCAAATTGCCGAAAGTCCTCAGTTGAAGAAAACAAAGAGCTATCGTAAGAAAAAGCGTTGGAATTCACGAAACAGAATATTAATCCAAAATAACAGAGTACACACTCCATCTTTCACTAAAAGATCAGACAAGCAAATAAGACAGGTGTATATAAACAAAACCGACAGACAAGACAAGGGGTACCAGCAGAAAAACGGGTGATAACACTTAAGTAACGCCAATGTTGACATTGTTAACGCGAAAGAGAAAGAAACGATTTTAGTAATCATCATCATCGGTCCTTTTTTGCGCCATGGTACGCATGGGGCCTTAACGTATGCTGCTAAAAATTAGATATTACAAGTCCCACCCAAAAACAAGGTTGTTGAGTCAGGAGGAAGCAGATACTTGATAAACACGAAATATTTGGGAAACGCCTTTGGCGTTTTCGAAGAGTCAGTGAGCAGGAGTTTTTGAACAACTAGCAAATCTATACTAAACAAATTAGATTATTCACTCTCATTTATATGCGTGATAGAAATTTCGAGCTCCTTATCTAATTTTTTTAATATATTGCACAGTAATTATCCCAGCCTTCTCTGTTTAACAAATTGACGTCCGTTTTTCATGCGTCTGTCCTGTTATTGATCACGAATTTCGTCATAACTTTGTCAAGTAGCTGTGGATCCGCAGACTACTTTGACAATGTTATGACGAAATTCATTGTCTATAACAGGCCAGACGCTCTTGCTCGTTGCCGCATCGCATAAATTATAAATTCATGTGTCTGCCCGCTTATTGACGATAAAAACTAGTCAATGAGCGCGCAAGAATTTGTGCTGTTATCGTAAAAAATATATTGCACAGTAGTCCCAGTATTCCCTGAAACAAACCTGGAGTTCTTCTTCTCGCACACTTGTAATGCGGGCTCTGTACCACTTGTCGTCCTTGGAATATTTAGCCACGCACAGCTCACCAGCTGCAGGTAAAATACGTCTTGGATCTTGACAAATATTTCGAGAGTAAAATTTTCTACAAGAAAGAGAATGGATATATTACAGCGGGTATTGTGCCGTGAAAACGCGTGCTGCGGCAAATTGCGAGGCAAGTGGAACGAGGATAGAGAAAGCGAGTTTCACCCCCTTCAGCTCATTGCAATCATTCTTGAAAACAACATCCTTTATCTTACCCTTCTTCTTACAAATTGATTAAAATTAATTAAAAGTTATAATTTAAGAAGGGTACTGGCATCGTGAAATAACCAGTGAGTCAAAAAGCTGATTACGGTCAGAGTGGACGTAAAACATTTTGAAAACGGAACTGTTAAAACGATGACGTCACGATAATGACGTGATTTCCTAGGGTTCCTCAAACACAAATCCAAACTGAACGGCTATTGCTACGTTTGCAAATTCCTCTGGGGTAGCGTGGACGGAAAACATCTGGTGCGCTATCAAAGTGAAAACACCGTTTCAAATTTCCTCCAGCGTAGTGTAAGACGAGGCCTTAACTTTACCCCATTTTGTTCATCAGAGATTCAAGATCCTCCGCTTCCTGTTCACCATCAGAACCAATGTCACGACGCATCTTCGCTAAAAGAATTAATTAGAAATCGATTAAAATAAACTACAGTAGGAGAACACTAAGAGCCGATTGACATCCTAAAAAAGCATGATGTTTGCACTATGTACAGCCTTAAAGAAATGCAAATTTAAGTTTTATGATTGGTTGTTTTCTACTCAACTTGATAAAATAGTTGATGCCTATACGAAATAACAAAACATTTTCTTATAGGAAAACCCCATTAACGTGGCCAACCAGTTATTTACGGCCAACAGCCACATACTGAAATCCCAACCTGTATAATCCTTTTTATTATTCAAATTTCATACACTGTACGAGTTCTGATTTTCTGATTGGTTGATTTGTACCACGTGACACTAGGTTGTGACGAAACAACCGCCTTAACGTCATTATCGTGGTGTAATAGCCGTGATGTAAATTCAATACACCACCGTCATTTCACCATGGCTTCGGCTGACTCAAAGTTTGACGATATTTGTTTGCATTGCTCGGCCTCGTGCGGTATTGAAATTTCGAGTTCATTGTTAGTGAACTCGTGCAGGTAAATCCCGATAATTCACGAGCAACGAGTGCGTTAACCTGTAAATAATTAAACATCCCGTTTATACGGCCACTCTAACTACTTATGTTCATTTTTCCATTGTTAATATTTCTAACACCCATTCAAGTTTAAGAGTAAAATTATATTAGTTGTTTAGCTGTGCAATTGCAATAGATACAGATATGTCCAGAACTGCAGGTTAATGAGATGCATGCTCTTTATGATAAGCATCACAAAGTGTCCCCTTTCTTATAAAGTCACCAAAACACACATAATCCTGTCAAATATGAAGTAATAAGAAAATAACACTTTGTGATGCTTATTCATAGAGAGTATTGAATCTCATTAGCCTGCATTTCTGGACATAAGTGGATAGATAAGGCGTCACTCAATTTAGACCAGATGTGAGGTTTGACTTTAACCCATTAACGAGGCCAAATTTTCATGGTCCATTTAGTGACTGTATTAAAACGGAGTTCCACCGTGATGTTATTCTTGAATAAGCTCTGCTTCTTCAAGGACTACAACATACCTGCTATAATACGATTTTCGATCGGTTCAGGTCCATACGGGAACTGCACCCAAAAATGTCCCGGATTGAAGACGGCCGTGACACGAACTGCGACCC
>JAHPZR010046068.1:0-17319 GCA_019787425.1 Platygyra sinensis
GATATTGGAACTTGGGTCGCAGTTCGTGTCACGGCCGTCTTCAATCCGGGACATTTTTGGGTGCAGTTCCCGTATGGACCTGAACCGATCGAAAATCGTATTATAGCAGGTATGTTGTAGTCCTTGAAGAAGCAGAGCTTATTCAAGAATAACATCACGGTGGAACTCCGTTTTAATACAGTCACTAAATGGACCATGAAAATTTGGCCTCGTTAATGGGTTAAAGTCAAACCTCACATCTGGTCTAAATTGAGTGACGCCTTATCTATCCACTTATGTCCAGAAATGCAGGCTAATGAGATTCAATACTCTCTATGAATAAGCATCACAAAGTGTTATTTTCTTATTACTTCATATTTGACAGGATTATGTGTGTTTTGGTGACTTTATAAGAAAGGGGACACTTTGTGATGCTTATCATAAAGAGCATGCATCTCATTAACCTGCAGTTCTGGACATATCTGTATCTATTGCAATTGCACAGCTAAACAACTAATATAATTTTACTCTTAAACTTGAATGGGTGTTAGAAATATTAACAATGGAAAAATGAACATAAGTAGTTAGAGTGGCCGTATAAACGGGATGTTTAATTATTTACAGGTTAACGCACTCGTTGCTCGTGAATTATCGGGATTTACCTGCACGAGTTCACTAACAATGAACTCGAAATTTCAATACCGCACGAGGCCGAGCAATGCAAACAAATATCGTCAAACTTTGAGTCAGCCGAAGCCATGGTGAAATGACGGTGGTGTATTGAATTTACATCACGGCTATTACACCACGATAATGACGTTAAGGCGGTTGTTTCGTCACAACCTAGTGTCACGTGGTACAAATCAACCAATCAGAAAATCAGAACTCGTACAGTGTATGAAATTTGAATAATAAAAAGGATTATACAGGTTGGGATTTCAGTATGTGGCTGTTGGCCGTAAATAACTGGTTGGCCACGTTAATGGGGTTTTCCTATAAGAAAATGTTTTGTTATTTCGTATAGGCATCAACTATTTTATCAAGTTGAGTAGAAAACAACCAATCATAAAACTTAAATTTGCATTTCTTTAAGGCTGTACATAGTGCAAACATCATGCTTTTTTAGGATGTCAATCGGCTCTTAGTGTTCTCCTACTGTAGTTTATTTTAATCGATTTCTAATTAATTCTTTTAGCGAAGATGCGTCGTGACATTGGTTCTGATGGTGAACAGGAAGCGGAGGATCTTGAATCTCTGATGAACAAAATGGGGTAAAGTTAAGGCCTCGTCTTACACTACGCTGGAGGAAATTTGAAACGGTGTTTTCACTTTGATAGCGCACCAGATGTTTTCCGTCCACGCTACCCCAGAGGAATTTGCAAACGTAGCAATAGCCGTTCAGTTTGGATTTGTGTTTGAGGAACCCTAGGAAATCACGTCATTATCGTGACGTCATCGTTTTAACAGTTCCGTTTTCAAAATGTTTTACGTCCACTCTGACCGTAATCAGCTTTTTGACTCACTGGTTATTTCACGATGCCAGTACCCTTCTTAAATTATAACTTTTAATTAATTTTAATCAATTTGTAAGAAGAAGGGTAAGATAAAGGATGTTGTTTTCAAGAATGATTGCAATGAGCTGAAGGGGGTGAAACTCGCTTTCTCTATCCTCGTTCCACTTGCCTCGCAATTTGCCGCAGCACGCGTTTTCACGGCACAATACCCGCTGTAATATATCCATTCTCTTTCTTGTAGAAAATTTTACTCTCGAAATATTTGTCAAGATCCAAGACGTATTTTACCTGCAGCTGGTGAGCTGTGCGTGGCTAAATATTCCAAGGACGACAAGTGGTACAGAGCCCGCATTACAAGTGTGCGAGAAGAAGAACTCCAGGTTTGTTTCAGGGAATACTGGGACTACTGTGCAATATATTTTTTACGATAACAGCACAAATTCTTGCGCGCTCATTGACTAGTTTTTATCGTCAATAAGCGGGCAGACACATGAATTTATAATTTATGCGATGCGGCAACGAGCAAGAGCGTCTGGCCTGTTATAGACAATGAATTTCGTCATAACATTGTCAAAGTAGTCTGCGGATCCACAGCTACTTGACAAAGTTATGACGAAATTCGTGATCAATAACAGGACAGACGCATGAAAAACGGACGTCAATTTGTTAAACAGAGAAGGCTGGGATAATTACTGTGCAATATATTAAAAAAATTAGATAAGGAGCTCGAAATTTCTATCACGCATATAAATGAGAGTGAATAATCTAATTTGTTTAGTATAGATTTGCTAGTTGTTCAAAAACTCCTGCTCACTGACTCTTCGAAAACGCCAAAGGCGTTTCCCAAATATTTCGTGTTTATCAAGTATCTGCTTCCTCCTGACTCAACAACCTTGTTTTTGGGTGGGACTTGTAATATCTAATTTTTAGCAGCATACGTTAAGGCCCCATGCGTACCATGGCGCAAAAAAGGACCGATGATGATGATTACTAAAATCGTTTCTTTCTCTTTCGCGTTAACAATGTCAACATTGGCGTTACTTAAGTGTTATCACCCGTTTTTCTGCTGGTACCCCTTGTCTTGTCTGTCGGTTTTGTTTATATACACCTGTCTTATTTGCTTGTCTGATCTTTTAGTGAAAGATGGAGTGTGTACTCTGTTATTTTGGATTAATATTCTGTTTCGTGAATTCCAACGCTTTTTCTTACGATAGCTCTTTGTTTTCTTCAACTGAGGACTTTCGGCAATTTGCAGCGGGGAATTTTAAAAATATATTGACAGATTCTTGCAGCAGTGGGCGTTTCAGATATTACCAAATTGAAAAAGGACCCGGGCGAAGCGAAAAGGCAACGAAACGGTATCTTAAAATCGTTTCGCGAACAATGGGCAAGACAGAAGGAATGAACTCGATTCCAGAACATATTGTTCTCAACAATCTCACCAATAGGACTATTTCTTTTGAGGCCGCCTCTTTCGATGATGGTGAAGCTACTGAAGAAGATTATGAGCTAAACTTGTTACCCAACACTTCTGAAAGTGGAGCTGTATGCCTCGACGGTACCCCTCCTGGTTATTATTTACACAATGGAACTGGCTTAGGCAAGTCTAAGTGGATTGTATTTTTTCAGGGGGGTGCATGGTGTCATGACCCTGATACTTGCTATGAAAGAAGTAGCAGCGCTCTAGGGTCGTCTGCGTGTTTTCGTCGACAAATACGTCTTGAAGGATTCCTTTCAAACCAAGTGAAATACAACCCTGACTTCTATAACTGGACGAAAGTGTTTGTGCCATATTGTGATGGCGCCTCTTTCACTGGAAATCGCGAGAAACCGTTAAACGTTAAAAACAAACTTCTTTATTTCCGAGGAAGACGAATACTTGATGCCTTATTAGACGAGTTGCTCCGAAGAGGTATCGACAAGGCCTCTGAGATCATATTGAGCGGTCGATCAGCTGGCGCCCTTACTGCGATTATACACGCCGATTATATCCGGACGCGTTTTCGTCGCGCAGCGAACGCGTCCTTCCGCGTACTTGCAGATGCCGGGTTCTTTGTGGACGCGCCGTCGTTAAATGGCACTGAAATAATACGATCTACTTTTAAGCAGCTATACACTTTACATAATTCGTCCTTGAATCAAGCTTGCTCAGGTGCGCAAGAGCTTAGACAAGAATGGCGCTGTCTTTTTCCACAGTACTCTATTCCCTTCGTCAACTCGCCAATCTTTCTAGTAAACTCGTTGTACGATCTATGGCAAATAGCCTACCTGTCTAATATTCCTTGCGTCTTGAATGTAAAGACTTGTAATTCAACAGAGAAATCTCAAATCATGAAATTTCGTGAAAAGACGTTGTGTGCGTTACGCTCCGTGTTCGACTCGAAAAAGACCGCCGTTTTTGCGGATGCTTGCCTGGTTCATACCCAGTGCGTTATGAACGCGTTCTGGACGCGAATTCAAATACAAAATGTTACAATTTCCCAAGCATTTACTAACTGGTACCGCGGAGATGAACAGGAGAGATTTAGAATTGATTGCCACTATCCTTGTAATCTTACCTGTCCGAAGCTCTATCGCATATAAATGCCAGACAATGTTAAGAGTTCATCTGGCAGTGTAAAAACCTGTGACGTTTTTCTCTGTCTTGGATCAAGAATTTTGGTGCCTTGGATTATAGTAAATTGCTCGAGACTGACTGAACATGCACATTATGAATATCGAGAAATGGTGTTTGGCAACAGTCACATTGACGAACATCCGAGTCATCCGAGTCATCACCTTGTAAATCCAAATGCTCAATACTTGGCCTGCATTACACACTGTCTTCAACGACAGCCTCTGGGGAGCTGTTACACCAACTAAGGACAAATTCCTTTTAACACGTTACGAACGACTTATTAAAGGCCGCCGCGCACCAGTCGATTTTTTGTCGGCCGACAAAAGATCTTCAGTTGTTGGCTAGTCTGCGACAAGATCGGGGGTTGTCGGGCGATATCTGGATCTCTAAACGTCCTGTCGGGCCTTGTCGGCTAGCGTGCGGTGGACCAAGACAATTTGTCGGGGCTCGCGCGTACCTCAGCCAATGAGGAATTGTCATGAGAGCCACGTGAACAAGCGTCTTTTCCAACATGACGGAGATCGACTGGTCTCCAAGCCTAAACGTTTTTTCGCGACAAACAAAATCGGCTTGTGTGCAGCAAGCTGATGCCCCTACAAATTTTAACCCGATTTGACCCGACAACTGAAAAATCTGCAGTTCTACGACACCTTTACAACTTCGGACATGCCTCGCGCAAACAGAACAATTCAGTTTAACCAGCAACAGACCAATCTAGACTTAAACTAGACCTTTAAACCATTCACAAAATCAATCATAATTCATCAAGGTTAAAGAAAGCAACAACGACGACGACGCCAAGTAAAAAATGGACGGTTGTATTTTACAAGCGTAGTTCGCGATTATCTTAAACAACGCGCTCAATTCCAAATGAAAATACGAAAATTAGCCGTCGTCGTCCACGGGCCGTAGACGGCGCAGAACTTGGTCATTTCACGTTGTTGTTTTGCAGAGGACGGCAAAGAAATGTACAAAGATTTATAACGCACGTGCACAGCTATTGTTTGCTAATTAAACCTTTCCTTTCTGACGTTCTCGTTACCGCCGTCGTTGTGGTTTGCTAAAACTCCCTATTATAACAGCGACGGAAGTTGGAAATCTGATCTTAATAAGTATGGTTTTCGACGATTTATTTTCTCCATTTCCTCTTAAGTTTTAGTTTGGACTGAAAAGTAGCTAAAAGTTATATCACACACTCAGAACAATGTTTGATCACATTTCCAAATACCTCTAGGGCTGTCAAGGATACTTCGTTACCCGTTGTATTTTTAACTTTGACATGTAGTAAGACAGGGTCTGTTGTGTTTGGTATATATGAGTTATTAACCAAGTATGAGGTCAAGATGGCTGGATATTGGCCTAGTTCTTTTTTTGCGTGTTTATAGACCGAGGCTAAGTCGAGGTCCATAAACTCGCAAAAAAGAGCGAGGCCAATATCCAGCCATCTTGACCGAACAAACTTGGTCAATAAAGGATTTATTATATGGCTTTCGGGGAAATTTTTCTTGCGGGATACAGCGGGTAGTCCCGGGCGTGCAAGATGGCTCCATCTTGCCCTCTCGGGTAGCCAATCACGATTTGGTTCATCTCACCCGCTCACGGAGCTAACCATAAAATAAGTTGCATTCACACTCGGGTAATCACACCACATGACCTAGTGCCTTATATTTTTTTAAAGTTCTTTTTTTCTTTCTTTCTTTTTTCTTTCTTTGTTTTTAATCATTGCTAGGTTTTTTCCAAAACCCTGTAGTCATGATTATCTGATCATTGACTTTACGTTCTTTATTAACCCGACAAAAAGTCTGTGTAGGATAATTATAGACCCAAAGAGGCACGGATTCTCCCATGCAGATCGACCGCTTAGTAACACATTTATTATATGGTGCAAAAGTAATGTAAGTGACCTCGTTTTTTCAAGAACTTGTAACCAATGAATTGCACACTTAAACGACATTTCCTGTCAATCGTACGCATTTTACTTTTAAATTATCGCTTAATTTTTCTAGCGCAACAACTAAGCCCTTGTAATTTTTTCAGACTGCAGATTGCCAGAATGTGATTAGCCCTCGAAAAACTTTCTTGTACTTACCGATTTTAACCTGCATTTAAGATCGTGTTATAACCTTGACGTGATTGATACCGAAGTTGTCAGTCAATTTTGACAGGCTTTGTTAACACCTGCCTCATAGTGCAGGTGTTTTTGTGTCCTTTAATTGATCTCGGATAACACCTTATCTGCTTCCTTCTAGTCTTTTAACGATGAACGGCCTTGTCTGTTTGTTGGCATTGATGCTGTGTGCGTTTCATTCCAGAGCGCTTGCCAGCCACATCCCTTCATGTCCCGCGGCGAGGAATTTCAGGCAGCAGGCTGCGGGGAACGTTAAAAACATTTCACGGGAGTTTTGCCACAATGACCGTCACAACAAAAAAGAAACCCGTCGTAAACAGAGCCACGACACAAAACGAAAGGTCAAAAAGGTCCCACAAATAACGGCCAAGATCAAGGAGGAAATCGTCTCGTTGGTGGAACGACTTTTCGCCAGCAATAGAACGTCTTCTAATGAGGGAGTTTATGAACTACATCTGTTGCCCAACTCTTCTGCAAATGGAGCAGTATGCCTCGACGGTTCCCCTCCTGGATTTTATTTGCGCAATGGAACCAGCTTGGAAAAATCTAAGTGGATTATATTTTTTCAGGGGGGTGCATGGTGTGACGACGAGGATTCTTGCTATCAACGCAGCTACACGGCGCTTGGTTCGTCCACATGTTTTGGCGATTATCTTCAGGATGAGGAGTGTGAAGGTTTGCTTTCAAGCCATGTCACACACAACCCTGAATTTTACAACTGGAGTTCAGTGTTTGTCCCATACTGTGATGGCGCGTCTTTCACTGGGGATCGCGAGAAGCCGTTAGAGTTCAACGATAAGCTTCTTTATTTCCGAGGCCGACGAATACTTGACGCTCTCTTAGACGAGTTTCTCCGAAGAGGTATGGACAAAGCTTCCGAGATCATATTGAGCGGTTCATCGGCTGGTGCTCTTTCTGCAATGGTACATTCCGATTACATCCGAACGCGGGTTCGTCGCTTGTCAAACGCTTCTGTCCGTGTGCTTGCAGATGCGGGGTTTTTCTTGGACGAGCCGTCATTTGATGGCGATAAAACAATGCGGCATATTTTTCAACAGACGTACACTTTGCACAACTCATCTGCGGGGCTTAATCACAAATGCTTACAGGCGCAAAAGCGAAAAAGGAAATATCGATGCTTCTTTCCACAGTACTCTCTCCCGTTCGTCACCACGCCAGTCTTTCTAGTAAACTCGTTATATGATTCTTGGCAAATAGGCAGCTTATCTAATATTTCCTGTATCTGCGATTTTGATACTTGCAGTTCTGCAGAGAAGTCTTTTATAGAGAAGTTTCGAAAGAAAACTCTGCGCGCTTTGCGTTCGGTATTTGACTCGAAGGAAACAGCAGTCTTTGCAGATGCCTGCCTTGTTCACAGCCAGTGCCCTGTTAACGACTTCTGGTCAAAGGTTCAAGTGGGTAACGTCACGATTGCTCAAGCGTTTGTTAACTGGTACCATGGAGAGGTCGAGGACAGATTTAAAATTGATGACCCCTATCCTTCTAACCTTACATGTTAGAAGATCTCTATGTACACCAAAGGGAAACTTTATAGAGTTCATCGTTCAAATTGCTGGTTTTCACAGGTCATGTGATCAAAACTAAAAATCGTAACCATTCAATAAATAAAGTCAAGAATCTCGGACATCATGATAGTTGATTGGTTTATAAACAACCTCACCAAGAGTTAGGTCTCTGCTGTTCATGTTGTCCATTCGTGCGTTATCCAGACAAGTGTTTCAGCCAAATTCATAGAGCTTTGTATGGTGACGACATGTTGGTGCTCCCTGAAGGGGCACAAACATGGCTGCCTTACATTAACAAACACCTGACATTGAGTTTTGTTAATGGAACAAAAAGTTATTACTTTAGAGCTCCGATACGTTCAAATAAATATTTCTTCTAGTACAAGAACTGTTCAGTTATCAAAAATTTAAGTGATAACCCACATTTTGACCCCTCGCGACAGCCTTCTTTGGCCGCCATTTTAATGTCATTCAACGAAGAACCCTGTCGAGCTAAAACGTTGTGAGACGTCAAGTTCCTGAAGTATCTTATATCTGATGAAACTAATACCTCAGAAAGAAGGGGAATTAATTTTGGAATATCACTATGTCGCATGAAAACCAGCAATCATATCATTTTGGCTTCGCCAATTGGAGTAATCAAATTGATTAGCAGAAGTAGAAATTTTGTTTAGCCACATATCGCATATTAGCAAAGTGTCCTTGTAGTCTCTGCTAACGTTCCTCTAATAGAAACTCGAGCTTGTAATCTGACTCGATGTAGTGAATAATAAATATTTGATCACTTCCGTCTGCTGTAGTTGCTGTGTCATAGCTTAGTTAGAAGCAGTGTGGAGCGAGCTTAAACGTGGTTTTCCATCGCTGTTTTCATGCACGACCAAGTAAATACATGTGTGAGTTGAAAAACAAAAAAAGTCCAAACAATGCGGATTTTTTCGTTCTAAAGCTATTGTCTTTCCTCGTGATAACTTGGGACCTTCAATCGAGAGTGAGCCTAAGCAAAAAAGATTGTCTTCTCTTGAGAATCGTATGGCGTTAGCTTAAAATGTCAGAAGTTACCAGTTTCTCTGCGTACGTTTCAAAATGCAATACTCCAAATGCCAAGATTGAACGAAATTCAAATTCCTGAAGTGTCCTCATTGAAAAATTACCAAAGCACATGCAATTCTGTCAGATATGAAGTGATATATGAAAATGTCAAATACCCTTCCAGATATGAAGTACTAATTGAATAATACTTGCGTTTAATCCTGGACGTAAGTGGCAGGCTTGTGAAACAGCACAAGGTTAACAGCTTGCCGTCAAACAAGCATTACTCTTTCCTTGTTTATTAATCCAGTTGGATATGTAGTAGTTTGTAGATTTGTTTTCTTTTTTCACTTTCTCGTTACTGCTTTGCTCTTAGGCGTTTTTCGTTGTTGGATCTTCACATCATACCCTTGCGTAGCTATACACCTGACAAAATCCTAAATAAAAACGATGCATTATAATCATCTCAATATCACCATTATGTAGACTTTTATCCAGCAGTAGACACATGCACACATCACGGACCTATTTTTCTTTCTCCCCTGTCAGGTGTTTTTCGTGGACTATGGGAACTCCGAGTGGACACGTGAGAGTCACGTGAAGCGCATGCTCCCTCACTTCCTACATCTTCCATTTCAAGCCCTCGAGTGTTTCCTGGGTAACGTGGAACCCGTGAGTGACGCGGTGGAAAACGGCAAGATATCAGACTGGTCGGAGGAAGCCATGTTAGTGTTCTTTTGTTTGAGAGGGCTTAGCCACTCCTTTTTAGGCGTTGTGGAATATGTCACGAAGTGTCACGTTCATTGAGCCGTTCTGAAACGCTTCCAGATGCAGCAACACCTTTTTGACACGTGATCGTACTACGCGGTGATCCATTTACGTTATCAATCAACATTTAAGACCATGCTGTTCTGCCAAAGTTTTATTAGGCCTCATCGACACCACGCCGTAGGAATTTGCAAACGGAGCTTTATTTCCACGGTTAGGCCTGCCGTCCACATTAATCCAACATGAAAACGCAGCTTTATTTCTACGGTTAGGCCTACCGTCCATACTAATCCGTCAAAAAAGGAAGCTTTTCGAAAGCATTTTTCAAACCGAAGGAATATGAATACGCCAGCTCTTCGTTTTGTGGACATTACACATTTTGAGAACGAAGCTTTTCCGTAACGACGACGTTTGGATAATAATGGGATTTCCCTGTTATAGGTTATTTCCCTGTGAGTTATACTCGAACACAATTGCATTATCAAATTCCTCCGGTTTAGTCTGGGCAGAAAACATATGATCCGTGTTCAGAGTGAAATCTCCGTTTTCAATTTCCACTGGCTTTTTGTGGACGGGGCCTTAGATTTGGCTCAGTGAAAAGAAAGTTAGCCATTTTCCAACATCACTGCCTTCAAGCGGACCTTAGCTCAACTTAGTGTGTTGATTAGCGAGTGTACACACGAAATGACAAGACAATAAGATAATCACTAGTGAGAATCTTCCCTATTTCTGTCATTCAGTTTTTTTTCTTACAGGGCAACTTTCAAGGCACTGACTGAAGACAAGATATTAATCGCCCATATTCTTTCCAAGTAAGTTCGTGAAACTTGCAATTCTCGAACAGCGCCTATGTTAAATTTCCAATTTGAAAATGTAGACTGAATTTGAGAGGAAGGAAGGGAAGGGCTAGTTTGCCGGATCAGCATAAATTCTCCCTACTCTTTTCGTACAGTTCCATTAAGTCTCCAAGGAGAATTCAGGGTTTGGTCAAGACATTTTCCCTGAAGTGATTAAGTCCGCTATATAGAGTGCCCAACCTTAAAGGTATTTTTCAAGAAAAGGTTATGTGAAATTAAGATGTTTAGTTTTGCCTTAGTTAGTAGAGGAAATCGTTCTGAAACTTGGCACAGTTTTTTGTTGCATCGTTTTGTTGGCCATTTGGGAGTTTGACCCTGCACAAAACCTGCAAAATACAAAAGCATTGTGATTGTGTAACTCATGCATAGTCAATGAGCATAAAACAAAAGATGTGCAGGGTCAGGAACCTTCCAACATAAATCTCTGCCTGTTTGTTTTCTTCTTAGATGTTAACTGTGGTTTTACATTCACCAGAAGCTTTTACTGTTTGTTCTCGCAGAGCGTGGAATCAAACGATTTATGTCGACTTGTTTGACACCGATGGTGAAGAAGTCCACATCAATAAAGTTATGATTGAGAAGGGATTCGCCAAAGAAACGAACCACACAGTGGACAACCCCTGGAATATTGAGGCTACTGTAAAACTTGACCCTCATAAGGTGGTTGGACTTCCGGGATAAAAACCCAAGATTTCGTCTTTGTTGTTGCGTTGCGAAGTTTTATCGGTGCGGGAATTTTATTGCGTGACGGAAGCGAGAGAGCATCGAGTCACGCAACACCGTTTTAGGTTGTCGTGTGGTGTGTTGTGGGTAACAAACTCCAGATAAAAGGTTGTTATAACGTTCAGTGCACACGTTGTCATAAAACAAAAATGGCTGCGCCTTCTACTGATGTCTTTTTGCGCGCCAGTGGATAAAAAGGACGTTAAATTTTGCCAGGACTTGTTTACACGGTAGCCATGTTGAATCTGTTCAGTCCCGAAGCTAAGCAGTTCGAAACATTTTCTACTGTTTTAGACTAAGATTAAAACAATAACTATCAACACTGTTAAGAGAAGCACCTTGCATATCTTGCAAAGAAGAAAATACAGCCCCTGAAAATCCGACTCTCTTACATACATTTTCCTAAACGTACAAAAAAGGCGTAAAATCTCGCATTATTGAGTATGTCCACCATTCTGACCTGTCTACGAGAAATCTCGCGAACAGAGCAATAGGCCTCTTGCACTAAGAGGTCACGTAACCAATGCTTCCATAAAACAGTGAGTTGTAATCTTGCTGATGCCAAAAATTGACAGAACACATAAAAATTATGTTACACCCGAAATTTGAGAGGAAACGCATTTAAGGGAGATATTTTATGGTACTTTGATTTTTCAACAAATTAGTATGATTTGTATTGGCCGCCATGTTGGAGGGCATACTCTTGCTCTCCAACATGGCGGCCAAAACTACTTTTTGTTTATATCTTGTTAAATGTTTGATAGTTACGTTCAGATGTGCAATAAACGCTACCACATCATCTTTTCAACATTTTCCTTGAAGTTTAAGTGAAAAATTTGTGTCAGAAAACGGTAATTCATAATTTAAAAAATCAAGTTTTGGTCACGTGACCAGCTACGGACTTTCTCATTTTAAGCAAATGGTGCGGGTTTGAAAAACCAAATCACTATTATTATTTTTAAGAGATGACCCACTAATAGTGTTTCGAAGGCAAAATCATGTAACTCTCATTTTCATAAAAACGAAGTCGCATGACCTCTTAGTGCTAGTGGCCTATTTGTTCTTTGTTCTTGTGCCCGGTTGCCAGATTTCACGTCTTATTGGTTCGATCGACCAATCAAAAACTATAATTTCTTACACTCTGGTAAACATTATTAATTTTACTGATCTATATTTTGGATTTGGCAAGAAGTAATTCTGACATTTAGAGTACTGTTGCTTATTCGAGGTGTGTCTTTTTTTCGTAGCAGTGGCTGAATCAGTGATAGTTACAATTTTCTTCAGTTCAAAGTCAAATTGCAAAAAAAAAACTGAATGACAGAAATAGGGAAGATTCTCACTAGTGATTATCTTATTGTCTTGTCATTTCGTTTGTACACTCGCTAATCAACACACTAAGTTGAGCTAAGGTCCGCTTGAAGGCAGTGATGTTGGAAATGGCTAACTTTCTTTTCACTGAGCCAAATCTAAGGCCCCGTCCACAAAAAGCCAGTGGAAATTGAAAACGGAGATTTCACTCTGAACACGCATCATATGTTTTCTGCCCAGACTAAACCGGAGGAATTTGATAATGCAATTGTGTTCGAGTATAACTCACAGGGAAATAACCTATAACAGGGAAATCCCATTATTATCCAAACGTCGTTTACCGGAAAAGCTTCGTTCTCAAAATGTGTAATGTCCACAAAACGAAGAGCTGGCGTATTCATATTCCTTCGGTTTGAAAAATGCTTTCGAAAAGCTTCCTTTTTTTGACGGATTAGTATGGACGGTAAGGCCTAACCGTGAGAAATAAAGCTGCGTTTTCATGTTGGATTAATGTGGACGGCAGGCCTAACCGTGGAAATAAAGCTCCGTTTGCAAATTCCTACGGCGTGGTGTCGATGAGGCCTAATAAAACTTTGGCAGAACAGCATGGTCTTAAATGTTGATTGATAACGTAAATGGATCACCGACAGTAGTACGATCACGTGTCGAAAAGGTGTTGCTGCATCTGGAAGCGTTTCAGAATGGCTCAATGAAACGTGACACTTCGTGACATATTCCACAACGCCTAAAAAGGAGTGGCTAAGCCCTCTCAAACAAAAGAACACTAACATGGCTTCCTCCGACCAGTCTGATATCTTGCCGTTTTCCACCCGCGTCACTCACGGGTTCCACGTTACCCAGGAAACACTCGAGGGCTGAAATGGAAGATGTAGGAAGTGAGGGAGCATGCGCTTCACGTGACTCTCACGTGTCCACATCGGAGTTCCCATAGTCCACGAAGAAACACCTGACAGGGGAGAAAGAAAAATAGGTCCGTGATGTGTGCATGTGTCTACTGCTGGATAAAAGTCTACATAATGGTGATATTGAGATGATTATATATGCATCGTTTTTATTTAGGATTTTGTCAGCAGGGATGCAGGTGTATAGCTACGCAAGGGTATGATGTGAAGATCCAACAACGAAAACGCCTAAGAGCAAAGCCAGTAACGAGAAAGTGAAAAAAGAAAACAAATCTACAAACTACTACATATCCAACTGGATTAATAAACAAGGAAAGAGTAATGCTTGTTTGACGGCAAGCTGTTAACCTTGTGCTGTTTCACAAGCCTGCCACTTACGTCCAGGATTGAACGCAAGTATTATTCAATTAGTACTTCATATCTGGAAGGGTATTTGACATTTTCATATATCACTTCATATCTGACAGAATTGCATGTGCCTTTGGTAAATTTTTCAATGAGGACACTTCAGGAATTTGAATTTCGTTCAATCTTGGCATTTGGGAGTATTGCATTTTCAAACGTACGCAGAGAAACTGGTAAACTTCTGACATTTTAAGCTAACGCCATACGATTCTCAAAGAAGACAATCTTTTTTGCTTAGGCTCACTCTCGATTGAAGGTCCCAAGTTATCACGAGGAAAGACAATAGCCTTTAGAACGAAAAAATCCGCATTGTTTGGACTTTTTTTGTTTTTCAACTCACACATGTATTTACTTGGTCGTGCCATGAAACCAGCGATGGACAAACCACGTTTTAAGCTCGCTCCACACTGCTTCTAACTAAGCTATGACACAGCAACTACAGCAGACGGAATGTGAACAAATATTTTATTATTCACTACATCGAGTCAGATTACAAGCTCGAGTTTCTATTAGAGCGAACGTTAGCAGAGACTACAAGGGACACTTTGCTTAATATGCGATATGTGGCTAAACAAAATTTCTACTTCTGCCTAATCAATTTGATTACTCCAATTGGCGAAGCCAAAATGATATGATTGCTGGTTTTCATGCCGACATAGTGATATTCCAAAATTAATTCCCCTTCTTTCTGAGGTATTAGTTTCATCAGATATAAAGATACTCAGGAACATTGACGTCTCACAACGTTTTAGCTCGACAGCGGTTCTTCGTTGAATGACATTAAAATGGCTGGCCAAAGAAGGCTGTCGCGAGGGGTCAAAATGTGGGTTATCACTTAAATTTTTGATAACTGCAACAGTTCTTGCCACTAGAAGAAATATTATTTGAACGTTATCGGAGCTCTAAAGTAATAACTTTTCGTCTCCATTTACAAAAACTCAATAGTCAGGTGTTTGTTAATGTAAGGCAGCCATGTTGATGCCCCTTCAAGGAGCACCAACATGCTCGTCACCATACAAAGCTCTATGAATTTGCCTGCAAACACTTGCTCTGGATAACGCCACGAAATGGAAAACATGAGCAGCAGAGACCTAACTCTTTAAGGTAAGGTTGTTTATAAAACCAATCAACTATCATAATGTCCGAGATTCTTGACTTTATTTATTGAATGGTTACTATTTTTAGTTTTGCATCACATGACCTGTGGAAAACCAGCAATTTGAACGATTAAACTCTATAAAGTTTCCCTTTGGTGCTAACATGAGAGATCTTCTACACTTATGATAAAGTAGTTAGAAAGGAATAGGGGTGCATCAATTTTAAATCTTGTCCTCGACCTCTCCATGCATGGTACCAGGTTAACAAACGCGCTTGAGCAAATCGATGACGTTACCCACTATGAACCTTTGACCAGAAAGTCGTTAACAGGGCACTAGGCTGTGAAACAAGGCAGGCATCTGCAAAGACTAGCTGTTTCCTTACGAGTCAAATACCGAACCGCAAAGCGCGCCAGAGTTTTCTTTTCGAAACTTCTCTATAAAAGACTTC
This sequence comes from Platygyra sinensis, assembly GCA_019787425.1. Lineage (NCBI taxonomy): Eukaryota > Metazoa > Cnidaria > Anthozoa > Scleractinia > Merulinidae > Platygyra > Platygyra sinensis. Next base: position 15,326 of record JAHPZR010046068.1, read on the forward strand.
TCTGCTCGAAACTGCAAGTATACAAAATCGCAGATAACAGGAAATATTAGATAAGCTGCCCTATTTCGCCAAGAATCATATAACGAGTTTACTAGCAAAGACTGGCGTGGTGACGAAACGAGAGAGAGTACTGTGGAAAGAAGCATCGATATTTCCTTTTTCGCTTTTGTCGCCTTGTATAGCCATTTGCTAGTGATTAAGCCCCTGCAGATGAGTTGTGCAAATGTGTACGTCCTTTGTTGAAAAATATCGCCGCATTGTTTTATCGCCATCAAATGACGGCCTCGTCCAAGAAAAAACCCGCATCTGCCAAGCAACATCGGACAGAAGCGTTTGACAAGCGACCGAACCGCGCGTTCGGATGTAATCGGAATGTACACATTGCCAGAAAGAGCCACCAGCCGATGATACCGCCTCAATATGATCTCGGAAGCTTTGTCCATACCTCTTCGGAGAAACTCGTCTAAGAAGAGCGTCACAGTATTCGTCGCGCCCTCGGAAAATAAGAAGCTTATCGTACGTTGAACTCTAACGGCTTACTCTCGCGATCCCCAGTGAAAGACGCGCCATCACAGTATGGTGACAAAACACTGAACTCCAGTTGTAAAATTCAGGGTTAGTGTTTGACATGGCTTGAAAGCAAACCTTCACACTCCCTCATCCTGAAGATAATCGCCCAAAAACATGTGGACGAACCAAGCGCCGTGTAGCTGCGTTGATAGCAAGAATCCTCGTCGTCACACCATGCACCCCCTGAAAAAATATAATCCACTTAGATTTTTCCAAGCCTGGTTCCATTACGCAAATAAAATCCAGGAGGGGAACCGTCGAGGCATACTGCTCCATTTGCAGAAGAGTTGGGCCAACAGATGTAGTTCATAAACTCCCTCATTAGAAGACGTTCTATTGCTGGCGAAAAGTCGTTCCACCAACGAGACGATTTCCTCCTTGATCTTGGCCCGTTATTTGTGGGACCTTTTTGACCTTTCGTTTTGTGTCGTAGGCTCTGTTTACGATGGGTTTCTTTTTTGTTGGTGACGGTCATTGTGGCAAAACTCCCGTGAAATGTTTTTAACGTTCCCCGCAGCCTGCTGCCTGAAATTCCTCGCCCGCGGGACATGAAGGGATAGTGGCTGGCAAGCGCCTCTCTGGAATGAAACGCACACAGCATCAATGCCAACAAACAGACAAGGCAGTTCATCGTTAAAAGACTAGAAGGAAGCAGATAAGGTGTTATCCGAGATCAATTAAAGGACACAAAAAACACCTGCACTATGAGGCAGTGTGTAACAAAGCCTGTCAAAATTGAATGACAACTTCGGTTATCAATCACGTCAAGGTTATAACACGATCTTAAATGCAGGTTAAAATCGGTAAGTACAAGAAAGTTTTCGAGGGCTAATCACATTCTGTGCAATCTGCAGTCTGAAAAAATTACAAGGGCTTAGTTGTTGCGCAAGAAAAATTAAGCGATAATTTAAAAGTAAAATGCGTACGATTGACAGGAAATGTCATTTAAGTGTGCAATTCATTTGTTACAAGTTCTTGAAAAAACGAGGTCATTTACATTACTTTTGCACCATATAATAAATGTGTTACTAAGCAGGTCGATCTGCCATGGGAGAATCCGTGCCTCTTTGGGTCTATAATTATCCTACACAGACTTTTTGTCGGGTTAATAAAGAACGTAAAGTCAATGATCAGATAGTCATGACTACAGAGTTTTGGAAAAAACCTAGCAATGATTAAAAACAAGAAAGCCAAAAAGAAAGAAAGAAAAAAGAACTTAAAAAAATATAAGGCACTAGGTCATGTGGTGTGATTACCCGAGTGTGAATGCAACTTATTTATGGCTTAGCTCCGTGAGCGGGCGAGATGAACCAAATCGTGCGATGTGATTGGCTACCCAGAGAGGGCAAGATGGAGCCATCTTGCACGCCCGGGACTACCCGCTGTATCCCGCCAAGAAAAATTTCCCCGAAAGCCATATAATA
>JAHPZR010046069.1:0-21658 GCA_019787425.1 Platygyra sinensis
GTAACATAATTTAGGTGTTTCGTGAATGCAAAGTAGAGTTTACTTCGATTTTGTAATTAGGTGTATGGCAACTTGAAGGCTGAATGGTAGGAGTATTTGAGTCTTCTAGGCATTCCGATTATTAGGAGATGCGATGTGTTTACTGGCAACTACTGAGTTGGAAATTAGTAATTTTCCTGGTAATGTGGTAAGCTTTGATGAGAATGTTTCCTAGTTGGCGGTATATTACTGGACTTATTTGAGCGGAACGAACAATTTTACCCAGGCAGAGAGGCCTTGTGTTGTAATTTCTGTTCTATTTTCACATGCGCAGCATTAGATTTTCTGCATTGGACAACATCATTGAAGCGAGATAAGACTTTTTGAATTACTCGATCGGTTTACGTCATCTGCACGTTAAGTTGATTGAGGACTCAAAAGACAACACAGGTCTTTTCTATTCGTACAATGCTGGGGAAAATAAAAATAAATGACATTTCTGCTTGAACACGTCTTACGCCTGGGCAAGCATTGTTTTCCATTGTTTGTGTGAGACTGAATTATTCAAAATTGGATCCCTTTTACATGTAATGCTCGCGGGAGTTTCAAAATCAGTCAACCGTTCTGCCGAACAGTCTCGACAGGCAAATTTTCAGAGGTCAAGGAGTGCTTTCAGTAAACCGCATTTCGATAGTCAGAACGAGGAATAATCACACTGTTTTTCTCCTGTTTATCTGAGTTGGCCGCTTAGGTGTTTGGGTGTTTTCTGTTCCCCAAATACGAATGTTTGCTTAGCAACTTAGACTTATCATTAACATGCGTGCATGTTTCGTTAAGTGGTATTGGTGTGCTACAGTATCAAGCGTCCTCCACACTTACATGTATACTTATGTTTGTGGGCGTCTTTTTTAGAACGAGGAATGTTCACACACCTTTTTTGCCTGTTTATTTGTGTTATAGTCTCATCATTAGCATGCGTCGCCCTTCACACTCATGTGAATATTTGTGGCCGCCTTTTTTAGAACGAGAAATATAATTATATTCACACACTTCATTCGCCTGTTTATTTGTGTATTTTGTGTTGGCCGCTTTGAGTGTTTGGGGGTTTTGTTATGTTTGTGGGCACCTTTTTTAGAACGACAAATATTCACACACTTTATCAGATGTATTGGACATGAGTGATCCTCCCTGCTTGATTATCCACGTGATCTGATTTTTTCACATGAATGTCAACAATTTATCCAGTCCTCCCAAGACACTTTCATCCCTTACATCTCATATTTGCTGCAGGTCCTAGATGGTGCAGGTGTATAGATAAGTTATTGACCAGGTGTGAGGTCAAGATAACTGGCTGGTGGACCAAGACATAGTCAAAGTCCATAAACATGCTAGAACTGAACAAGGCCAATATCCGGCCACGAAACAAGCCTAGTCCTTAAAGGCATATGGCATTTAAAAAACACCATTTTTTTCAGTGGGCAGACCTAAGGTAGCTAGTCACAGTGCAGGACTTGGTTCAGAGCCATATCATAAATCTGCGTATCTTTGCTTGGATGCAGCATATCAGCTATGGAAACACTCATATCATCAGCATTAATTTTTTGGGCAGAACCCAACACCCAAGTAGGGAAAGAATTATTTACATGTTAAGATACTGATTATCAAGAGATACACATTCACTTTGCCTACTTCAAACACACCTCAGGATCAGAGGACAAATTTAACACCTCTCTGTGACCTTTAAAACAGTTATTCCAATTGTCTTCTAAAATCCAGGAGAGAAAAAAGATGCATTAAAAAAACTAAACACAATTCATGTTTGCCTCCAGTATACAAAAGAACATAATGTTAATTAAACCTCTTTTGTCGGTAGTTTCTAAAGGCTTCTTGTTAAGCGCTACTTGGTCTTTGGCCATAGTGCCTCCAGCAGGTGAAAAATAAATCTTACCAACAGATCCCGAGTCATCAACAGATGCAGAAATATCATCATCATCATCATCCTCATCATCTGATATTGATTCTTGCCCATCCTGACTTGATGACACTCTGCTTGTTTCACTTGTCCAAGTGCAGACGCTTTCTTTTCTCTCCTTCATCTGACCAGCTAACTCTTCCTTTAATTTATGTTTTCGACTCTTTAGGAAGAATACCTTCTCTGCACAGGGATTGGGTAGTGAAAGTATCCCTTCTTTGTCCACACAACACCACACCTTAAGTTATAAAGAACTCATTAATGAATATGTGAAAGACCAATGCATATATCTGAACTGCAGAGAAAGATATGAAGGGACATGATTGATCATCATAGTTATACACACAACCTAAGCAGCTGTAAAATTAGAGCCTGAAAAAAAAATTCACGTCTGCATGGGATTCCAACCTATGACCTCTATTACAAACTCAAATGTGACCAGCTCCCAGTTGGCTTGATAGCTCAGTTGGTAAAGCACTGTAAAACTGCTTAAGATGTCTGTAAAACTGTGATTATCAATCATGTCTTCTTAAAAAGAACTGTCTCACTGAAATCTTCCTCCATTGAAATTTAAATCATTCAATAGACAAAAGCGCTAAATACAGGGGGAACTCATCACTAACAAGTTTCTCTACTTGTAAGTGGTCTGTGTAAGAGAGCACAAGATTCAATCAGCTTATTTTAGTTAAAATGTGTGCCTTCCATGCCTGTGGCCTTGAAAACATTTTAAAAAATTAAAAAAACTTGCTCTTGCTCATGTATTACTAGGTTTCATAAATATCAAACAAGAAAGATTGTGTTTTACCACATTTACAAACACTGAGAAGAGAGTCGAAAAATAAAATATGCTGAGAAGTATCTCTGACAAACTTCCAGGTGTTTGGAAAATACATGTACTAAGGTCTTGAATATTATCTTCTCCATTAAAAATTGGAGAAACAAAAATATTAATTGTGAGAGTCTATTGCTGATTACAATCAGATATCCAAAGACCCTCATGGTCATGATTTCTTATATTTAAACGTGATGAATTATTACGGAAATTGATAAGTAATATATCAAAACTGAAGGACCATGTCTCATCACAATTCCAAAAACCAAGGAGAGTTGAAAATACGATAATGTAGTTAAGTATTTTTGATGAATTTCTAGGTTTTTGGAGATGTCTGAAGTGTATGTTAAATCTTTTCAACCAAGACTAAAACTAAAGAGAAAATGGAGAAAGAAAATCAGTAAAATTTGTTAATAAGATCAGATGATCCAAACACTACCATGGTCATGTTTTCTGTTGTTTTAACAGTTTGATGATTTAGTTTGAGGAGAGAACTTGTAAACTTTGAAAAAAACACTCGGGAAGTGAAATACATAAATTTGAAATGTTGACTTCAAAAAGGTCTCACTAAATAGATAAATTAAATTATATTACAGTCAAAACGCCTGAAGCGTTCCGCCCACACAATGATTAATGCGTTCATTAATCCAAGTTTGTTTCGATTCTTGGCTTCAAATTTAGAAAACTCAACTGAATATTGTAATCATCCAACCGTAGCGTCCATTCGAATATCGAATGTTGATTGGACCAATAACAAAGTGTTCCAAATGCGGAAAATGTTTTCAGCGTAGCCATCGGAATGATTTTCCACTACTAGCACACTGACTTGCACAGCACATTTTCCCAGGACATTGATCGACTCTTGTACAAGTGCTAGAGGACTTACCAGACTACGAAACGGAATGTTGCCGGCAACAGTTCCCCAATCTCTGCCTGAATTTCTTTCCTGACATCTGAACACGTCCTTTCCAAGAACGCTTCTAGTTTTTCTACCAGAGCCAACTTAGTTTTCTGCCATCCGTGAACTCAACGAACACCATGGTGGACACGAAAGAGTTCAAATGGCGCCTTCGTTCCAGGACTCCTCCACCGGGTGACAAGCTGTCGTTTGATGTATTGTTTATTAGTCCAATCAACATTCAATATTCGAATGGAGGCTACGGTTGGATCATCACAATATTCAGTTGAGTTTTCGAAATTTGAAGCCAAGAATCGAAACAGTTTTGGATTAATGAACGCATTAATCATTGTTTAGGCGGAACGCTTCAGGCGTTTTGACTGTAACTGTTAATAGAAATAACTTCGTAGTCATCACAGTTACAGAATAAACAATGGATAAACTCACTGTAACACTTCCAAGGATTTCTAAAAGGTTAGCTGTTCTTGGCAAACTTGATGGATCACCCAGTAAAATTTTCCAAAAGCACCACAACACTTCTTGCAGAGATATTTCATTCGTCGGCTAACATTGCAAAAAAAGCAGATTAATACCTTTAATATTTCATTAACATTTTCGATTTTTGCTTTTAAGGCTTTAGCCATCAGTTCAGTGGAAGTCCTGCTATCTTCATCAGAGTATTTACCTGTCAAGTTAGGTCCCATTTCAAGCTTTTGGGTAACTGTATTTTATTTGAAAAAGCTCCAATGCAAGAGAACTTTTAATGCCAGTTCTATGAGTAGTGGTATACACTTATCTCATCATGCTTAGTACTGTACAAACTAAGCTAAAAATTGGCATGAAGTCTGATAACCATGCATTCTATAGAAAAGAGAACATTACACCGTAGCTTGAAGATACAAATTTGATTTAATTGTCTAAAAAGGAATCATTTACTAACTTACCCTGCTCATTCATAAAATATTGTTTCAATCTACCTCTCGAAAATTTAATTCATTTCTTCCCGCCCTTGTTCAATATCTTCTATTATTAGACCTTATTATATCAAGCTGACCAATGACTAAAGATAACCACAGAAGTCAAAACAATTCTTGGATGCCAAGCAATTTGTATATTTTCCATGCACTTAGGGGTTATAAGATTTTACAACAATGTATCATCATCATGAACTTTGGTGCTAATATTTCCAGAACATTTTCCTTACCTTTTCTTTTTCTTTTAAATAAGTGAACAACACTTTGATTCTTGCTGTTCCATAGAGATTTAAACAACTCCAGACAATTGGAAAAAAAATTGGAAGGAGTGGCAACACAGCATATCCCTGTGAAATGTGAAACAAGATGTTAAAAAAAGTATTCACCATGTTAAATGCAGGCTATCCAAGGTACCGTAGAGATGAATAATATGGCAGTTGAATTGGATCTCTTCCATTATAACTTGAACTAACAATTTTTCTTAATATGGGATATAGTATGGCTCTCATCTTTTACAAAATAACAGACAATTGATAATGGTCTGTAATTAATTTATGTGCTTGCAGCTCTCGAGGTCAATCAATGACCCTTACGGTGTGCATGATGCAGAGTTTGGTTGTAGACTTTTTGTAAAGCTTTTAGACACTTTATTCCCATTAATGCAAATACATTGTAGCATTATCACACTGATTTTGAACAGTTTCCTGGTTTAAAAATGTCCCTTAATTACATGTCATGTAAGTAAGTAAGTAAGTAAGTCAGTAAGTGAGTGAGTAAGTCAGTAAGTAAGTGAGTGAGTAAAATCTTTTATTTAGACACAATCAATGTTTAAAGCAAAGTACATTCTTGTGGGGTCATGTATTACTAGCTAAGTTTAAAAATATGTTTAAAAAACAAGTTTAAAACACTATAAAAAAAGTACACTTGACATAAAAATTCAAGAAGTTAACTACGGATTTACATAAAATTCTGAGACCTAAAATATAAAATCACACATCATCTTCTGACTGAACGGATAGAACAGATACAGTAGAATGTTAAAATTAAGTTCCCTAAGTGATGGGTCGTGAGAGTTTCACTTTTCTGATAAATTGTTTAAAATTTTGACAATCTTTTAAATAATTGGAAACAAAGTTCCCCAGTACGGCACCTCTATAGCCTGCGAGCAGGCTCACTTGTTTGGGTAGGGTAAGGTGCGGGAGCTGCAAACGTGAGCTGGCGAGAAGAATGGGGCGAGGAAAAGTGAGCCTGCACGTGAGCTATTGATTTTTGAATTCCCTGCATTTGCTGACGAAACGCAGCGATCCGATTGGTTTAAAATTGACAGATTACAGAAACCAGTGCAAGTCTTACTGCATTTCACATCACGCGAACTGTCTGTAGGCTTTGTTCAAGGAGCGTCCCTCAAGCTTTCGATTAATTCTGACTTAAGTTTTGAACTAAAAACTAGAGCAGAAAAATAGCTGTGAATTTGTTTACTGGAAGGGAGGGATGTTTTCGCAGTGGATGCCGACCGGTTTCGCTAACGAGTTTTTTTACCTGTTCTCCACAGAGATCGAAGAGAAGAAGATTTGAGAAGGAGAGAATCCGAACGGTATGATTCTAGTTATTTGCCCGTTGATAGTGTAGTGTCGTATATTGCGTTACTGTCATGCGCACAAGAGAGTAGAAAAAGTACAAGATAGGATACCACGTTTTACCGAGTAGAGAATAAAAAACAAGTTTCTTCTAATTGACGACTCCATAGATAGGTCTAATTGAAGACCAGGTTAAGGAAGGACAACCTCTCGGTTTGACCTGTGCTTCGCTACAAGATGAAAATGACCTTTTTAGCGACGATCCTGTGCCACAACGTCTGTTTGCATCAGCAGAGAAGGCATACGTTAATTTGCAGCAACGATCGCGGTTTGTTTGTTTAGTTTATTCGCTTCGTTCAATATATTCTTTGGAGTCTTATTCAGCTACTACAGAACTGCTGAGAAAAGAACTAAATGGCTACATGTACTAATTTAGTACAGTTGAAATACGAGTTCAATTAGCTTGTTTTTGTCGTCTTTTTGACTTACAACTTTCATCTTTCTTTCGCAGCACTGTAATATATTTCGTCGTGCAGCGAAGAGATTATTTGTTTTGTTGTTATCAAACTGGATTTCACATGTTTCTTTAGCTTTCAATATTCGTTGTTTCTCAAATGTTGCCGTTATAGTTCAAGAATGGAAATTCTGTTGTACGTGGTTAATTCGAATTTAAAAAAAATCCCTTAAGTCAACAGTTGAAAGTTAACTCATCGCACCATCCATGAAGTTTGACCATCCTCCGAGTCTCCACGTTGCATGCATTGTGCTGTCATGTTTGTTTACTTTTTGCTTCGCTCCTATTGACACATGAGAAATGCCGACTTGACACCCGCGAGGGGTGGAATTCAAAAATCAATAGCTCACATGCAGGCTCACTTTTCCTCACCTCATTCTTCTCGCCGGCTTCGCCGGTTCTCGTTCTTTGTCGCCTTTGGCCGTGATACCCTACCCAAACAAGTGAGCCTGCTCGCAGGCTAGCACCTCTAAAACATGTGGAATGTTCCATGAATTGTGTTGAAAATCTTGTCAATAAAATGAAGCATTTACTAGTTTGAGTGTTGAGGCTAAATCACGTAGGTGGATTGGTCATGACGCATAGGTCGTAGGTTGTGCATTGTGCACCATAACTCGCGAGTTATGGAAAAGCCTACTGATGGAGCAATTCAAAGATGTCACACTTTTCTGATTCTTTTCATTCAAACAAAAAATCAGCCTCATTGCTTGATTTACATAGAGCTCACAGGAACAAATGCAGTTTTCATCATCTGGACATTTGAACATATGATAAAATCTTGCATTACCTTCACACAAGATCCACAACCCACAACTCACAACCCACCCACCCATGTCAATGTGACAATTTCTTGATTTTATTTGGCGAGACCCACCTGCAGTAAAAGAATCATTTCACTCCAATGGCCAGAGTCATTTATAAGAAAAAATGCTCTGAGAGTATTAACTGTAAGAGAAGACACCTTGAAAAAGACAAACAAAATACTGTTAGTCTAAAACAGAATAGTAAAGGAAGTATGAGGTAGTGTGACAGACTGTCAAATTTATCAATTGAAATATCTATATGTATTTATAAAAGCTGTCTTAAAGAACAATTCACCCTTTTTCTTCCTAGTCCTTAAGTAGAGGACATGAACATTCAAAGGAATGTCAGTCTCTGTTTTCTTTGTACTCTCTAATCTGGCTTTCATGTTGGAAAACAAGCCCATGTGGCATAGCTGCAAGTGTGAAATTGAGCAGCGAAGCCAGGAGATGAGAAAGTGAGCCTGCCCTGATCTCTGCAAATTTTTCATTTCCATACCAGAAATGACAGGAAAAAAAATAAGCCACCCTTGCTGGCCTTTGATAACATTGATGAAGGAGCAAACCCCTTTGCGTTCCTTGCCTGCTTGCAATCACATATGTTTGTAATGTTTCACTCTTCCATATGCAGTCTGCAACATGTCAAGTATGTCTTGATTGATTATCATACTTTCAACTGCTCTTTCCTGCTCCCTCTTTAGTTTGAAATTTAATCAAATATAGACTGGAACATTGTTAAAAGGTCAGTACTACATGCACTCAACTCTTCCTCTGACTTCAGATATGGACAATTTTTTCATTGTAAATGAATTTTTTTCATTGTAAAAACATGAGGTAGATCACAACTCCTCATCAAACATAAGAGATTGAAAGATTTCTTGCCTTTCTAACTTTTCAACCAATGGTATTTCACTTTGCTCAGGTGAAGCAGAAATGCAAAAAAAACAGATATCAAGGCAGCCTCACTTTCTCTGCACCTCTTCACAGGACTGCTTCCTGACGAATTGCTATGCTCTTCCCTGCTTGCTTGCACGACTCAAAGATGAACCTACTCACAGACTTCCTTGGCCCTCTTTTCTATTTTTTTGGAGGTTTGTTTGGTGTGATTTTTGGGCCTTTAGGAGTTATAAAATCCATTAAGTGAATATAATTCAAAGTACGTACCTCACTGAGAGTGAAAGAACATGTTTATACATACAGTCCTTATCACAATTCATAATTATAGTAATAATAGTTACTTCCATGTAATGGTTACATATAAAAAAGCATAAAAAACTACTAAACAAACATCATTGGTGTATCATTAACTGGTATTGGAAAAAAATTACAGCTTGATTGATACAAGAAAAAGGAACTAAGCATTTGATCAGATGTCTACCTGCTCTTCCATGTTGTTATACAACCGACACTGAACAAACATACAAGGCAACTTACCAATATTACAAAGAGTAGTTTCTTGTCTACAATAGTGCTAGTAATGTAATGCATTTCATTTCCAACAATGCTCACTGGCCTCTTCAAAGAGTTTTCCAAAATTTTTCTGTTAAAAGATTAAAGAAACAACTCAGACTACATCTACATCACTGAAATCCCTGTAAGTTCTTTTCTTTGCAGCTATCTGTAATTTTGATAATTCAGAGTTCTCTTATTCATTTATTTATTATATAGTAGTACATTTGTCATCACGCATTTTAGTTTTGTAACTTAAATTGTACCTTAGACTTAGCTTAAATGGTGTTTCTGTAACAAGGAACTTCTCTCGTGGGTGAGGCTGGGATGATTGTATGCCAGTTCCTTTGCTACCCTCAGCTGGGAAATAACAAAAAAAAACATGAAAATTATTTCATTAGGTTGTATTTTACTTCACAGACAATGTTTTGCAAAAGAAGTCTTGACAAAACATTTCAGCAGTCCCATGCAGTTCAAAGATAAAACTACTACCATTATATAAAAGACGTTTGAGAGAAATAGACCCATATGGCATAAATTCAGTTGTGCAATAATAGCTTTTATTAGTTCTTGATGCACATGTGGAGATACTAGCTCCTTCGAGCTACTCTAAATCTGAGTTTAAATAAAGTTGTATGTATGTATGTATGTGGATGGATCATGCATCGTAACCTCAGCAAATTTCTGAGCATGTCATTTTGACCAGACAGACAATGGATGAGCTTTGCATTGACCAGAATATTTTCCCTCAGTTTAGAGGTATAACAAAAACAAGAGATGACTGACCCCTAGGAGATACTGAGTTTTGTTTCCCACAACAGTCCTTGAGCAACATCAATGTTTACTGTTTTCCCAAAATGCAGCTGTTGAGTACTTATTATCAAAGTTACTGAGTTTTCATAGCTGAATCATTTAACTTACCAGATGCAGTTTGTGTTATGGATGAAAAACTTGACCCTCTTCAAGAACATGTAAAGATCCTTTGCTTGGTAATTCTGAGGATAGCTAGTTATAATATGAAAGCAAACTTATTCCAGGTTGAGTTATGTGTATATAACAATGAAAGAAATTTAGTACTTGAGTACATACAAGCTTAACAAGGAACAAAATACTATGAAAAAGAATTAAAAGATTTAGAAATTTATCATATTTAACAATTTTTATTGAGAGGGCCTTATACCTTTTAAATATTTTTTTTTGCAATACAACTGTGTGGAACAGTTTTGGCATCATGTTAAAGGAGTTTGCACTCTGACTTCAAAAATGAGTTTTTTTAGGTCACAAGCCACAATAGTTAAGGTATCAGTATACCCCAAATGACAACCTCGCGTTGTCGCTGTTTCACGGTCGCGCGTTTCATAAAACCCCCAATAAAGTATATATTTTCTGTAAGCTTAATAATTGTAGATTCCGATAATAACTTGATTTAATTGAAGAAATAAAACCCTTTCCTAAAATAGCGATCATTTCCGAAAAGTATGTAGTTTCACAAATTAAGTTCGTTACCGGTCTGAATTTAACGGGAGAAAGCGAGCGACATCGCTACGTTTTCTTCACACCTTGATCTAAAAAACCGTGTCGGGGAATTTTGATTACTTGTCTGGTTTGTTTTTAATACGCTGTTAAACTTAAAGTTTTTTTATAAAACACTCATTGCCTTTGCTTAAATGCTCATTACTTTCGAAGGAGTCATAAAATAAAATTCCCCGACACGGTTTTTTTGCCACATTATCGGGCAACATTCTCGCCAAATTTCAGCGAAAATGGATGAAAACTCGCTGTAAACGAACTGGAAAAGTGCGCCTCATTCGATGAAATTTTAGTTTTGAGAAATAAAGCAAAATACACTTTATGCGTTTTTCCGGTGTGGGGAGATTAGACTCAAACGATTGAAAAGTAATTACCTGTTGATTGATAAAGTGAGGGCTCTTCTTACATAGACAATAGGGCTCGCAGTTACAAATCGGCCGCAAATCGGTCTCAAATGCTGTTACCGACGGGAAATACCAACAAAGCTCCCTGTTCTGCCGCTCCACTCACTCACTCACCTCACAATCGAGTTTTGGAACGATGCTGAAGGCAAAATCTCGCTGAAGAGATCCAAAAAAAGCGATAGAGGAAGTAACGCGGGGAATTCGCACGGTGAATCCGGCGAAAGAAACCATGCTTAAAGAAATGAGAGAATCAGGGTAAGAACGCTTCTTTTACACGTTGCAGTAGTAGTATTAGTTGGCTATTCAGAATTTCAGCGAAGTGCGTGTGTAACTTGGGCAGAGAGAATCGGCCGTGTATCTGCAAATCGGCCGAAAGAATATTGTAACAGTTTTCCACGCAATGCGGCAAAGCTCGGCGGTGCTTTCTGAATCTTCCGCAAACGAGTACAGATTAAAAACCTTCGGTGAATCTTCTACAATGACATGGCGTCGTAAAATGCTGGCATATTTCGGTTGTAAAAACTGGGGCCTCGAAGGCGAACGGAGCGGCTGCGACCCAAAACTATTTAGAAAACACGACAGCGCACATTTAGAAATAAAGGAGGAATGTAAATGGAACAGTTAGAGCGCTTCAGCCCATTCCTTATTGAATGCTTTCGAGGTTTTCCGTTTCGGTGCCTTCTTTGCATTTGAAAGCGGACACGATCTTTTGCGTTTCTTTTTTTTCCACCAAAAACAAATCGATTACGCGTGACCAGACAAATCAGTAATTTCGCAAACAACCATGCCGCGGTTTACGTGACTTTCAATGGCATTTTAGTTGATAATGACAACTTGTTGACAGCTTCCAATTAGAGATAATTTGTTCATAGAATCGTTTTTCCTTTATAACTTTGTCTAAAAGAAACCTTTTTTCGCAGAACTTTTTGCATTTTAAAAGAACTCGATGAGATGTACATGGGAATACCAAAAACTAAATTGGCAAAATAATCGATTTTGGGGTATACTGATACCTTAATGACTAACTAGCTCCTAAGTGTTAAAAAGTGGTGTTCATTATAAACACAATAACTTACTAATGAATGGTTCAAGAAGCATGGAATGCTTGAATTACAGAATTCAATGGCAGCCCTTTTTCTTATTTGCTTAGTGAAATCATGAAAATAAAACCCTGCAAAATACTGTCGTGTCAAATTCACGAAATTAAGTACAAATAAGGTAGTCCTCTTGCAGGACAGGTTGTACAAGCTTTGCAATGAGCACTGCAGTACATGTATGGGCTTACAGAATCTTTCCTTATTATATAGACAACATCTAGAAAGGTCAGCATTACCTGTTGCACTTGTGCAGGTGCCAAGTGACCTGGTCCTAGTACCACAACATCTCCCTGAACAAGAAGATTACATGGAACACTAACCAGTTCATCATCTCTGTAGCATGAACTAGTGAGATGGAAGGTGAGGGAGGGGTGCAGGGATCAACATAATCTGATGGCATCCAGCTGCAACAGGCTACAGATAAGAAAGTCAATAATCATCTGTAGACCACAGACCCAAAACCGCAGTTACATTCTGTACAAACTATGCACGCCACATAATACTATGGTTAACTTTTAATCCCGGGTTAGCATTAGCCAGGTTTTGAACAACCAGACCCTGCACTACAGTTGCAGGCTACTTCTATTAATTTATGTATGTATAATCTTCACCACAATCCTGGGTATGTTACAACACTCAGTGCAAAAGGTTAAGAGTTTAACTCCTGTTGGGACTCAGTCAATTATTGAACAAAAGTTACAACATTTACCATCTTTGTATCATTAAAGAGCACGAGAACTGAGAAGATATTTTTTGTCAGTGACACAGGCATCCTCAGAGAAAGAATTCTGTATTCTCCATCTATGAGTTGAAGCTAAGACTTCTGAATACTAGTCCAGGTGTTCTACCACAGAGCTACATGAGACTTGTGTGAATGAAGGCCAAAAGTTCACTGAGGTTATTGGGCAACAGCGTCATGTAAATGTACAGTACTGTTTGATTATGATTATAGTGGGCAGGGTGTTCAGTGTAATAAATTTTCAAAGTTCTTGAAGGACTATAGATAAATGCTCATTAAAGTTTGTAGCGTTCATTTGAAAATATTGAACCTATTGCTCAAGGTACCCCAAGGAATAAAAATAAAAGTCTTCAACAAGAGCTTGTTCCTTACCATCACAGTTGCTCAACAGATCCTGGGCACTTCTGACCATCTCTGTTCTTCTTAGTCTCTCCTCTCGAGCACACAAGGCAAGATTGACAGCTGTTAGCAGAAACACAATGATCCCTTCAATCAGTGGAAGACTGGAGCTGGAAATAAAATGCATCCATTGGTTTAATTATTGTCTCAGCTAAAGGGGAGTGAGTTGTGATGTGCTCTAACAGTCACATAAGGCGGTTGCAAGATTAGAACTGAGAAGCAATGCTGGGAATAAGTACATGTAGATTTTGTGCTCAGGTGTAAATGGACTAGAAATTAGTTTGACTTGGTTTGCAACAAACATTAAGAGTTGCAAATAATAGATGAAAACAATCGTGGTCTTGGTCTTCCTGAATTTTGGCCCAACAAGTTGCAAGAAAATGTTTCCTATTTAGCTTCACCTGTAAGATAACCAACAGTCCAAATACACAATACACCCCTTAATTATACCAGTATTCTGCTGGTCAGTCTGCAAAATTATTAATAATTATTATTAATAATAATTATTATTATTAATATTAATAATAATAATTAATATTAATAATAATAATAATAATAATAATAATAATAATAATAATAATAACTTTATTTCTATAGCAGTATATACAAAAGCTCTATATCGCTTTATCAGTGTAAGTCTAGACCTTAAGGTATAGAGACTCACTTTCTTGTTGAACCAGCCAAGGCATATGACAAAATCATCACTAAGAACTCAAAAATCAGAAATGCAAGGCTGATGAAGCTGATCGGCAAGTAATGATTAACACTCAGAGCACTCCACATATCCTTTCTCCAGGTACCACTGTTAGCTCTTGTGAAAGCTGTCAACTCCTCACGGATGGCATCAAAAAGTCTTTTAAATGCCTCCTGGGAACTGAGCCCTGGTGATCCATCATCTGTTCTCTTGATCATGAACACAATAATTTATCAACAATGTATCATAACTATTTCGTATCAATGCTTAATATATGCTATTAGTATATACTAAAACAGTGGATAGACAAGTGTTCAACGCGCGCGCTGATTGGCTTATCAAACTCCGAATATCCTGTGCTATTTACCTCCGAGTAACTCAGTGTCGGTGGCTAGCATTGGATATTTACTGAGCCGCGAAAACCGCTAGCCACCTCCACTTCAGTAAATAGTTGTTAACTATTCCCAACACTGACTCTAGGCAATTTAGATCACATGGCTTAAAAATTATTTTCTGATTGTTAAAATCTCAAACTATTTTTCTTTTCTCTTCAGAGTTCAAAATAGTGCGTTTCACTGCCTAATTTTGTTCCTTCTTCCTCTTGCTAAACAATGTTGAATGACTGAACTAAAACTAATAATATTGTATGTAGAAGCATAGCAGGGGTTTCATTAAGTTTTTGTGCAGGAGGTCAGTGGGGTTTTTCAGCCAGGCATTTTTAGTTTTTCTTATGAAAGAAAGTAAGAAGAGAAGACGAAAGCAGCCGGGCAAATTGATGGCTAAGTCTTGTTCACAGCCGGTCAATTTGCCCTGTGCCTGGCCCTGAATGAACCCTCTGGCATAGTATCAGGCAATTCAAAGTTGTACTCTCTAAGGGATAACATCTCACTGGTTCTTAAGGATCCTAGTCAGCCATACCTTTATTCCCATTGATATGTGAGAGTTTGGCCATTACATTTTTATAATTATTCAGAGCATGCCAAAACAAAGAGATCACTGTGAAACTACTAATGATAATAAATTATATTGCATCCTTTATTAATTATATATTCTATTCAATTCTGTTACTGATGTAACATTTATTAAACGAGGGCGAGTGTTTCATCAGGGTTTCCAAACAATTTGCAATTTTGAGAAATGGGAGAAGCAGCTACAGAAAGGTCTTAATAATAATAATAATAACAACAACAACAACCACAATAACAATAATAATTTTATTTATCTCTCATAATCACTAAAAATACCCTTTTAAAAACGAAATTAAGGAGTCAAAAAAACAAGTGGTATGATTATACAACAACAACAACAATAATAATAATAATAATAATAATAATAATTTAACCTTGTAAAGCACAGCAGATCATAAGTAGATGCTCTTGGGTGCTTTACTGAAGTTATAAACACTACAAAATAAAATCAATATGTACAAAAACAGATAAATAAATGCAAAATAATCATTAAATACTAAAATTAGATTCAATTAGGAATTAGTTCATTAAATAATTTACAGGTCAATGCAATTTTTAAGAGATGAGTCTTAAAAAGTTTCTTAAAAGAGTTAACACTAGTGGCTGATCTACCGGTAGTTGCATTTGGAAGATTGTTCCAAAGTGCAGGTGTGGCTACAGCGAAGCTGCGATCGCCAAGCGTGAGTAGGGTTTTTATCCTGGGTTGTTGCAATAGAATCTTGATGGTTGATCTCAAGTTATAATATTACAATTATTGTTTTTACGCGTTAAAAGTTTCGCTAAGATATTCGGGTGTGACATCGGTCGATATGTCTGCCGACACTAGACCGATATGTTGGTCGATATGTTGACCGAGGGTGGTTGTCCGATTGTTGGCTGACATGTCGATCGATATGTCGACCGATACATCGGTCGAGAGTCGGTCTATATGTTGACCGATATATCAGTCGAGGGGTGCACAAATACACATGATCCGAAACAATTTGATTTTTTTATATGTTTTCCTTTTATTTGATAATCATGGTTAAATCAGGCATAATGAATCTGAGATAATGAACAGTAGAACTTTTAAACAAGATATGCATATAAAATAAAAAGACAACACATACTTCCTGAACTTGACAAACAACCTCTAATGTGTCCATGTCAATTTCACCCTCACTCTCCTCCTACACATGTCAAAATTAATATCAAAATCAAATAACAACATTATGAGATTACTTTTAAGTCAAGTTCAACTGGGAAATACATTTTTTTTTTCTCTTGTAAGCAAGCATAGCAAGGGCTCAGCACTTGAAGTGAAGTTAACAAGTGCCATTAATGGTCTCCTCACAAATGCTAAGAAATGCCTACCCTCAAAGTATAGGTTCTGCCATTGAAGTAGCATGTCACATGTCCCCATCATCATAGCCCCTTGGGATGCTTTGGCAGCCAAGTGACAGCTGTGAGAGCTGAGTGTCCTGTCCCTCTACATAACCAGAACCCGTGTGCTAAGGGAAGGAAAACCCTACAGAAAACCACTGGCTCTCCAGATTGGGGGTTGGGAGCGGGACCAATAATCCCACCCTGTAAAAACTATCTTGTTACATAAACCACAACTACAAATTCAAATCTGCAGGATCCTAAGGAAATTTCAAGCCAAGCTACAGAGCTAGGCAGTATGACAGCTCCTAGTGAAAACTTATCACAGGAAGCTATGAGCTCCAGGAGGTGTTTTCTTGGGCCAAAACAATGACACAACTTGCAACATGCAAAGTCCACACAATGTTTGAAACAGGTAAGACAGCACAGGTTATGAAGGAGATTGAAAGACACCTGCAGGCAAATGAAAAAGGGAAAGCCCGGGACCCAAAACCATCTGGAGAAAGACAGTTGACATTGAACTAAGTGAGATGGGTTTGTCATGGGAAGAGGCACAGGCAATAGGCCATTTACAAGTTCTCTTCTGCCTCTGTTTCAACCAGAGTTCAAGTGCGAAACCATTCTTATGAAAATGAGTTCTGCGTGCAGTTTCATTGTCATGCGAATCAAAGTAATTTTAATAAGAATGGTTTTGTACTTAGACTCGCTTTAAAACTGAGGCACAGGGGAATTTGGAAATGGCCTATTGCAAATGACAAGACCCTGTGGAAAAGTGACATTGTTGCGGCCCCATTCCCCACTGGGGGCAATAAGGACTGATGATGATGTTGATATGAGCATAGTGACATTTTATTGTTAAAAGTCATGTGACCTCAAAGTAGCCAATGAGAACATGCACTGTTGGGTAAAATATCCTGTTACTGCAGTTCTTGACAGCTTGACGTATAACAGAGCAATAGGTCAGGGTAATTGTACAAATGTAATAATTAATTATTACTGTGTGAAGGGTCTTGCAGGCTCAAGTGTAATAAAAGCTATTGTTATATAGCTACACTTTCAATCAACAAAATGAGCACTGTGATTGGTTGATTCTAGGTCATATGCCCCTGATTCAAATGTATCCCGACCGGGATACAATTGCGCAGTTGTTTCCCTCACAAAGTCTTTGTTTGTTTGTTTTTGCTACATGAAAGTCTAAATATATAACAAAACACTTAAATTATGTATGGTCCCTCGGGAAACTAGTTAGGGCGCGTTCGTTTGGGATATTCCAGAATAAGAATATATTCCGGCTATTCTGCTCCTGGGAGCAGAATAGCCGGAATGGAAATCCAGGTATTCCGGAATAAGAATAGCTCCCAAAAAAAAGCTTACTCGCATTATTCCAATTATTCTTATTCCGGATTGATCACAAACGAACGTCCCCTTAGCTTTGTTTTCCCTCGAGTCCTGATGTTTCCCTCGACTTCGTCTCGGGAAACATCAGGACTCTCGGGAAAACAAACCTAACTGTTTCCCTCGGGACCATACATTAAGTGTATAATGTATCTAAAACCACAACTATAATATTAAAGTTCTTTTTCCTTTTAAGAAATTGCCTAACTATCTAAAGGAACAAGGTGAAACTAACTAAAGGATCAAGAAGCTCCAGCATTCATATGGGCAGCATGAAATGCAAACTTCAGACCAATGTACTACTATATAATAAATAAATGAATAAGAAGAACTCTGAATTATCAAAATTACAGATAGCTGCAAAGAAAGAACTTACAGGGATTTCAGTGATGTAGATGTAGTCTGAGTTGTTTCTTTAATCTTTTAACAGAAAAATTTTGGAAAACTCTTTGAAGAGGCCAGTGAGCATCGTTGGAAATGAAATGCATTACATTACTAGCACTATTGTAGACAAGAAAACTACTCTTTGTAATATTGGTAAGTTGCCTTGTATGTTTGTTCAGTGTCGGTTGTATAACAACATGGAAGAGCAGGTAGACATCTGATCAAATGCTTAGTTCCTTTTCTTGTATCAATCAAGCTGTAATTTTTTCCAATACCAGTTAATGATACACCAATGATGTTTGTTTAGTAGTTTTTTATGCTTTTTTATATGTAACCATTACATGGAAGTAACTATTATTACTATAATTATGAATTGTGATAAGGACTGTATGTATAAACATGTTCTTTCACTCTCAGTGAGGTACGTACTTTGAATTATATTCACTTAATGGATTTTATAACTCCTAAAGGCCCAAAAATCACACCAAAACAAACCTCCAAAAAAATAGAAAAGAGGGCCAAGGAAGTCTGTGAGTAGGTTCATCTTTGAGTCGTGCAAGCAAGCAGGGAAGAGCATAGCAATTCGTCAGGAAGCAGTCCTGTGAAGAGGTGCAGAGAAAGTGAGGCTGCCTTGATATCTGTTTTTTTTGCATTTCTGCTTCACCTGAGCAAAGTGAAATACCATTGGTTGAAAAGTTAGAAAGGCAAGAAATCTTTCAATCTCTTATGTTTGATGAGGAGTTGTGATCTACCTCATGTTTTTACAATGAAAAAAATTCATTTACAATGAAAAAATTGTCCATATCTGAAGTCAGAGGAAGAGTTGAGTGCATGTAGTACTGACCTTTTAACAATGTTCCAGTCTATATTTGATTAAATTTCAAACTAAAGAGGGAGCAGGAAAGAGCAGTTGAAAGTATGATAATCAATCAAGACATACTTGACATGTTGCAGACTGCATATGGAAGAGTGAAACATTACAAACATATGTGATTGCAAGCAGGCAAGGAACGCAAAGGGGTTTGCTCCTTCATCAATGTTATCAAAGGCCAGCAAGGGTGGCTTATTTTTTTTCCTGTCATTTCTGGTATGGAAATGAAAAATTTGCAGAGATCAGGGCAGGCTCACTTTCTCATCTCCTGGCTTCGCTGCTCAATTTCACACTTGCAGCTATGCCACATGGGCTTGTTTCCAACATGAAAGCCAGATTAGAGAGTACAAGAAAACAGAGACTGACATTCCTTTGAATGTTCATGTCCTCTACTTAAGGACTAGGAAGAAAAAGGGTGAATTGTTCTTTAAGACAGCTTTATAAATACATATAGATATTTCAATTGATAAATTTGACAGTCTGTCACACTACCTCATACTTCCTTTACTATTCTGTTTTAGACTAACAGTATTTTGTTTGTCTTTTCAAGGTGTCTTCTCTTACAGTAATACTCTCAGAGCATTTTTTCTTATAAATGACTCTGGCCATTGGAGTGAAATGATTCTTTACTGCAGGTGGGTCTCGCCAAATAAAATCAAGAAATTGTCACATTGACATGGGTGGGTGGGTTGTGAGTTGTGGGTTGTGGATCTTGTGTGAAGGTAATGCAAGATTTTATCATATGTTCAAATGTCCAGATGATGAAAACTGCATTTGTTCCTGTGAGCTCTATGTAAATCAAGCAATGAGGCTGATTTTTTGTTTGAATGAAAAGAATCAGAAAAGTGTGACATCTTTGAATTGCTCCATCAGTAGGCTTTTCCATAACTCGCGAGTTATGGTGCACAATGCACAACCTACGACCTATGCGTCATGACCAATCCACCTACGTGATTTAGCCTCAACACTCAAACTAGTAAATGCTTCATTTTATTGACAAGATTTTCAACACAATTCATGGAACATTCCACATGTTTTAGAGGTGCTAGCCTGCGAGCAGGCTCACTTGTTTGGGTAGGGTATCACGGCAAAGGCGACAAAGAACCGAGACCGGCGAAGCCGGCGAGAAGAATGAGGTGAGGAAAAGTGAGCCTGCATGTGAGCTATGATTTTTGAATTCCACCCCTCGCGGGTGTCAAGTCGGCATTTCTCATGTGTCAATAGGAGCGAAGCAAAAAGTAAACAAACATGACAGCACAATGCATGCAACGTGGAGACTCGGAGGATGGTCAAACTTCATGGATGGTGCGATGAGTTAACTTTCAACTGTTGACTTAAGGGATTTTTTTTTAAATTCGAATTTAACCACGTACAACAGAATTTCCATTCTTGAACTATAACGGCAACATTTGAGAAACAACGAATATTGAAAGCTAAAGAAACATGTGAAATCTAGTTTGATAACACAAAACAAATAATCTCTTCGCTGCACGACGAAATATATTACAGTGCTGCGAAAGAAAGATGAAAGTTGTAAGTCAAAAAGACGACAAAAACAAGCTAATTAACTCGTATTTCAACTGTACTAAATTAGTCATGTAGCCATTTAGTTCTTTTCTCAGCAGTTCTGTAGTAGCTGAATAAGACTCCAAAGAATATATTTGAACGAAGCGAATAAACTAAACAAACAAACCGCGATCGTTGCTGCAAATTAACGTATGCCTTCTCTGCTGATGCAAACAGACGTTGTGGCACAGGATCGTCGCTAAAAGGTCATTTTCATCTTGTAGCGAAGCACAGGTCAAACCGAGAGGTTGTCCTCCTTAACCTGGTCTTCAATTAGACCTATCTATGGAGTCGTCAATTAGAAGAAACTTGTTTTTTATTCTCTACTCGGTAAAAACGTGGTAATCCTATCTTGTACTTTTTCTACTCTCTTGTGCGCATGACAGTAACGCAATATACGACACTACACTATCAACGGGCAAATAACTAGAATCATACCGTTCGGATTCTCTCCTTCTCAATCTTCTTCTCTTCGATCTCTGTGGAGAACAGGTAAAAAAAACTCGTAGCGAAACCGGTCGGCATCACTGCGAAAACATCCCTCCCTTCCAGTAAACAATTCACAGCTATTTTCTGCTCTAGTTTTAGTTCAAAACTTAAGTCAGAATTAATCGAAAGCTTGAGGGACGCTCCTTGAACAAAGCCTACAGACAGTTCGCGTGATGTGAAATGCAGTAAGCTGCACTGGTTTCTGTAATCTGTCAATTTTAACCAATCGGATCGCTGCGTTCGTCAGCAAATGCAGGGAATTCAAAAATCAATAGCTCACGTGCAGGCTCACTTTTCCTCGCCCCATTCTTCTCGCCAGCTCACGGTTGCAGCTCCCGCACCTTACCCTACCCAAACAAGTGAGCCTGCTCGCAGGCTATAGAGGTGCCGTACTGGGGAACTTTGTTTCCAATTATTTAAAAGATTGTCAAAATTTTAAACAATTTATCAGAAAAGTGAAACTCTCACGACCCATCACTTAGGGAACTTAATTTTAACATTCTACTGTATCTGTTCTATCCGTTCAGTCAGAAGATGATGTGTGATTTTATATTTTAGGTCTCAGAATTTTATGTAAATCCGTAGTTAACTTCTTGAATTTTTATGTCAAGTGTACTTTTTTTATAGTGTTTTAAACTTGTTTTTAAACATATTTTTAAACTTAGCTAGTAATACATGACCCCACAAGAATGTACTTTGCTTTAAACATTGATTGTGTCTAAATAAAAGATTTTACTCACTCACATTACTTACTGACTTACTCAC
>JAHPZR010046070.1:0-28588 GCA_019787425.1 Platygyra sinensis
GGTCTCTGTAAAGTGCGGACCGGATGGCGGCGGATGGCGGATGGCGGATGGCGGATAGAAAAATGCGGATAGAAAAATGCGGATGACAAAATGCGGATGGAAAAATGCGGATGGAAAATTGCGGATGATAAAATGCGGATGACACTATGCTGATAACAAAATCCCTATTAGGGAAAATGAACTTACGATGTTTCCTGAAAGCCATCTTATAGAATTTAGGCCAGGAGAAGTCCAATATTTTATATTCAATCACAAAACAGAAAAACTCGATGAGCCTTGATCGAATAATAACAGACCAGCCTTTATCGTCAGACTCTGCTCTTCCTTCACTACATAGAAGAAGGACTTTTGCTGTCTACTATTAAGCAAATTTCCAGTGCAGAAAACAGGCATTGTTAAACTGAGTGAAGCACCGCTACAATTAAGCAATAGAACACTTTTTTCGTGTTTACATACTGGCCTCATCTAAACACGAGGAGGGTTGGGAGAATTCGAGACAGTTATGGAAACAAGAGACGTCGTCTTGTATTTGCATAACTTTCGAGAATTCTCCGAGCTCCTCGAATGTTTAGATGGGGCTATGTAAACACGGAAAAAGTGGACTACGAGTACGTTTCTAGAGTCCTCGCTCTACATGTTGGTGTTTAGGTAGAGAGGGAAGCTCATGGGATGAGATGGGTTTGTGTTGTGATAATGTGGAGCCTGCAAGCTAGAATTGAAAAGTCGTTCTCGTACTCGATCTCGTACTCGTAATCAAATCTGAAGTCTCCTAATGCCTCAAAGGCCGGTGAATCTAGCGGAAGCGTGGAAGTGCACGGACAATGGAGTTTATTTAACAAGTAAAGAAGCCTAAGCCGTGTATTACACCGTGGTAAAAGACGACGGGCATTCAGATGTTCGGAAATTGTTGAAAGTTGAAATGTTCGGAGTGTTTTATCACAGTGTAATACACGGCTTAGCAGGCTTCTTCATTTGTTTTACGATGTATATTTTAAACGCGCAAAACAATAAAACACGCTTTTCGATGTTTAATGCGCTGATGAAACATAACGACGTTTTGACCATTCAGCGCGAGTGCAGGGCTCCATTTATATTATAAAATAATATAGCGATGATCCCTATAACAAAGTTACCTTTGTTTGGTCGATCGAACTTATATCGAACGATAGAGCGGTAGCCAAAGAAACTGAATTCTAGTTACAGAAGTGCTAAAAATAGTATTGCACGTTCTCTGCCGAGAACCCCGTCAAAGTCTGCAAGAATTTTCAGACAAAATGAAATGAAAATTAAATTTGATTATCGGAAATATCTTTTCCTTCGTGTTTCAACTGACGAAAAGTCTGAATTTCTTACAATTGACATTATACTCCTCTCTTTTTCATACAAGTAACTGAGCAAGTAAACTTGACAGTTGAAGATGGCCGGCAATTTACTGAAGCTTGTGACGGCGTGGGTATCTGGTAAAAACCTAATTTAAAGTCTGACCCAGAGATATTACACCATTTTGTAAAGCTTTTCCGGGACACGGGTTTTCTTGTACCGTTCAATGGTTTTGCTAGTTCAAAACTAAACAATTTAGTTGCTATATCAGAGATGGCATGCGTTAATACAATGAAGAAAACTGATGCTAAAAAGAATTGCATCCATCAAGGAGATAAAGGTTATTTTCACAACCAGCCATCAGAGAAAACAAAGATATTATCTTGCAGCTGTCATGACTTCTCTCCCTAAAGAATTAAAAATAGAGTGCTGCCAGTTTATTAGGCTTTGCAAACCTAAAGACTTTACTTTAATATAATTTACTGCCATCGTAATTGTGTTAATTCCCTTTCCTACAGATTTTATCACCCAAAATTTTCCATCATTTTGTCATCCGCATTTTTCCATCCGCACTTTTCCATCCGCATTTTATCATCCGCATTTTTCTATCCGCCATCCGCCGTCCTCCGCCATCCGGTCCGCACTTTACAGAGACCCACAAGTTAGCGCTATTTTAATAATAATTTAACAAATAGATCTTTAATTATCCCTCGTTGAACGTTCACTGGTATATCTTGAATTTCCTTTGTTAAAGTTCAATTTTTTTTCAATCCTCTAGTTACTTATTTCCTAAAGTATTTTCGTGCCAAATTTCGTGAAATTCTAATGAGTGGATCTCGAGAAATAGGCGTATCTCCGAGAAGTCAATTTTTCACTCAATCGCAATTTTTTCGACTTACCACGCATGCGCTGCATTTAACTGGGTTCTTTCGGTAACAAACAAAAGCTGAGAATTGCTGGGTTCTTTGCATCGTTACCTTTTTCTAACATACCTTTGAAACAAAAGAGCAAAACCATCAATACATTGTGTTCATTTGTGAAGAAAATAGTCGTATAGCGCAGACATTGAGCAAATAAAATAATCACTGTATTGTCGCCATGTTTGTTTTTATGCAATACTTGTGCGCGCGCTGAATTCCTTAAAATCAGATGTCTAAAAAACTGTCGATTATGTTTTCTTTCGTTTAGACTTAACGGATTATGAAAATTTTTAGCATTGTTTTCAATCTCTATGGCTCTTTGTTGGTTCACATTCCTTTTTTTATTATTATGCAGGCCCGTTTAGTTGCGCAGGGAAACCAGATGGTATGTATCCAAACTCATCTGATTGTTCCAAATATTACACGTGCGATGGTGGTGTCATGTACGAGAGGCATTGTCCACCCGGTCTGTTCTACAATGCGAAGACTAAACTGTGTGACTGGCCAGTAAATGTGGAGTGCTGATTACTTATAGCTTGCTTGAATAATTTGGTGCATTTATAATAATTGCGAGTACGTTATGTAACCGGGCGGTGCTTAAAATAAAATGGGGTTGAAACACTCTCGTCAGTTTCTTAATTTAAGTATTGTAAAAAAATATATTAAGTGGAGCGATGATTGTAAATTAAGTGATTTTACCCAGAATGGTACGTAACTTTTGAATTAACGGCATCCTGGATAAAAAAAGCAATAACCGACACAACACAACACATTACGCTTATTTCTGCAGGAATAATAAATTGAAATCAACGCCAGATGCTATTCCCACCGACGAAGTTCTCTAAATTTGATATGAACTACAAAAAAAAGAAACTTTGAGTACCAAACTAGACTCAAAGTAAAATAATTACATGTAAACTATTCATAATCGCTCAAAAACTTATCAAGAACTTTCTCAATTTGCGTACTTTTAAAATGTTACGCGGTCATATTCGACACTCCTGCACATAATGTTGATCGCACTGCTGATTTCCAGCCTTCGAAAGACTGTGCAACTCTAACAGTTTTGTTATCTTGTAATTCTAAAGGAATGATCTTCGACTTTAAATCGAAAGAGAGATAAGTGTTGGTTGGCGGCGTACAGCCGCGACCTATTTACATATCAGTATATCATTCGTAGACTGATATGTCCAGGATTGAATGCTAATGAAATTCAAATTCCTTATGATAGGCATCACGAAGTGTCCTCGTTGGTAAAATGTCACCTAAACACACACAATTCTGTCAAATATGAAGTAATATGAAAATGTCAAATAACCCTGTCAAATATGAAGAACTAATTAAACAATACTTGCGGTCAATCCTGGACATAAGTGCAGTAACGCTTTTTGATTGATCGCACAACTTTGCCGGCTATGTTATAAACACCGCGGGATTTGAAGATCTAATGTAGGCTGTTGGTAGCATTACCACATATTGAATTGCTGGTTGGCTTTAGGCAGAAAATTTTGAAAACAGCGTTTGAAAAAATTCCAGTGAGAGTTGTTCTCACACACTCACTTCGCTTGTTTCGGTTGGACAAAATCAATCATCTTTTACGTCTTTATTGTAACATTGACGGATCATCGCCAGTAAATTGTATAGTATATCTTTGTTAAACTCTGGGATATTGTTGCAACAGCCGATAGCACTTCTGGATGGCGTTTTTTGCGCACTTTTAGAATGTGTATTTCACCATCTTGAAGGAAATGAGAGGAGAGACGTCACGATAGCCACTGAGCCCGTTCTCCTCAAACTCGGTCGCGAAACAAAATGGTGGCGTTTTGGTGCTATTTTCGAGATTTCGTCGGGGCACAGAAAATCGAGGATATAATTTAAGACAGCTTACATCGTTCTGAGACCATTTTTCCACTCTTAGACGCGAGCTAGAGATTTTAAACGTGTATATTTCCCCTCGATGACGGTATAGAGGAGTGTTGTCATGTCATCGTTGTTGCGAAGTTTATCCAGAAAATTAGACATTCTTTGGACATTCTGTTGCTTTACCGTACTCGTTCTTTACCTCAAACTTGTGAAATAACAAATCCCTCAAAGCCGTTGCCCTTCCGCGATCTGCTCCCAATAGAGCTTCCTTAACTTGATCTACATGTAACATTGTATAGGCAAGAGCCTGGTGCACTCTTGTGTGAAGATATCGAATAGATATCTTCAGACCGTCATCGGTGCCAAGATTCGCCCTTATGTCCTCATATTCCTTGTTGCACTTTTCATAGCTTGCAATAATTCCGGTGTGGTTTATCAACATGATTAAACATCTCCCTTCAGCCGACTTGGCTTGACCAGCATTCACCAGATCTAATATTAGTTTCTTGAGCAATTAATTTTTAGTGCCGTGTGATGTTTAATTAACGCCTACTTAAAGTCGTTCTGTGACTCGAAAACGAGTCCTATGTCAGTCGACTTCTGCAGCTGTCGATGCTGTCTTATCGCCTGCTTCTTTAGCAAGCTTGGCGCACCGCTGAAAGTGTGCATGTTATCGCGGTTTCGTGTTCATCCAGGGCGTGATATAGGTTTCCAAGGCAACCACATGAAGTAGCCTCAGCTCTGCGATCTCCCATTTCTTTGGTCAGCTTGAGGTGCATTTGCGAAAAGCTCGAAACTTTTTACGGATCACGAAGCTTAAAGTAGGCATTACTTAAATTTGAGTAAGTGGTTCCTTCACCGGCCTTAAACCCGGCTGCTTTAGCAATGTAGAGAGACACTTAGAAAGCACAGAACCTGATAATCCCCCACGTCTATGCAACAGAGACCCAAATTGGCGTAACCGCTCCCTTCATCATTGTATCGTTTGTTAATTCGCTTATTTGAATTTCTTTTGCAAAGCTATTCGTCGCAATTTTCAACTGTCCAAGAACGCTATGGCACGGAGCGTGGTTACCCAAAACCTCGCCTTGTCCAGGGGTGTCGCCTAGCTCTTCGCACAATTCCAAGTACTTTTCCAAATACTGGGGTTTATATCGGAGAGGCTTGTAATCAGAAGTGATGTTTTGGTAGATGGGCCTATAATCGGGGAAGAGGCGTTATAAGTGGGAGGGCTCACTGTGACAAGCAGAAGCTTGCGATATGGATTGTTTTCCATTTACATAGAAAACCCGGTTGGTCGACAGTTGTAGTAAATGGGAAGAGTAAAATCCCAAACGGAACCTTTCACGGGGATACGCGCGTTCCATCTCCATGAACATTTTTCTGGAAGATAGGTTCAAAAGCAATCCAAGCCAAATGGCCTGGAATTAGGAGAACTTACGCGCATTTTCTTTTCGGAAATCCCGTTTGGGAATTTTGGTCTCCCTTTCTAGAATCCCGTTTTACCGAGAAAATTCACGTTCGGGGACACAAAATTCATCTTCCATTTATATTCCATTCCAAGTTTCCGGAATGTTTGGGCAATGAGTGAACAACCATGATCTATGAACACTTTATTAAGTATGCAGTCCCTGAAATGAGTGGAGAGACGGGGAGTCAATCAGAGTCAGGTTACTCAGAAATTCTTTATTCTTTCGATTTGACGTCGTAAAAAACAGTTCATTGTTCAATTTAAGCCCCCCAAAACGGGACCACTTGATTATCGCATGCAGGCCCAACGAGCCCAAGTTAAAATCTAATAATTAATCTTATTTTCAACTTTAGTTATTGAAACGTATTCAATTATGTTAATTGTGTGAGGGTCATGGTTCTTTTCGATACATAGAAAATGTAGGGCATCGAATCGAACTAGCTCTCTTTAAGATCACTTTCGTTGCAGATTGCCCTCTACAGACCGAAGCAATTTAATTGTAGTTACTTGGTTGGAGACTACTTATTTTGTTTTTCTATACGATCAGTTTCCATGGATGAAATGGTGAGCCGGAGTATAGAAAATGTACTTGCAACCTGACCCTAAGAAAAGATTAATGTTTCACGGTTCTAGTCGATACCAAGGTCTATTATGAAGCAACTGAAAAGAAATTGCAAAAATTAATGGCAAGTGCCTTCAATCCAAAGTCATGCACAAAAGCCCGTCTACCATTTGGTTTGAACTAATTCGATGTAAGTATCGCTATCACCTTGAACAAAATAGGGAACCTGAACCTAATTCTACAATCTCGCATTAAAACTTACATCTATCACGTCCACTAAAGACCCACTAGACAGATATCTGTTCTGCAAGAACACTGCCAGAAACTCTTTGCTAAAAAATGTTTCTATAATATTATATATCTAAATCCCTTTCATTGATCCCAGACCAATTTCATAACGTTCTAAAAACAGGCCTGAGAAAAATTAATAGCTAGAACAAACTATGCTATTTAGTTCCATAAAGTATCAACGTCCAAGATTCTAATGTTCCGGAATTCACTTTTCCATATTTATCTGGGTTAACGTAATAAGTTTGTGATCGTTTTTCTTTATTAATTGCTTTGTGTGAAATCCGTCTGCGTTGCAAGTCTTCGCCTTCGCCTTCGCCATTGTATCCTTCAAATATTTCTGGTGTCTCCTCTGTGGCACCGTCAAGACCATCAATTTCATCGTCTTCCGGGGTGTTACTTCTTATAACTCTAGAAAGATCAGTTTTACCGCCAGAGATCTGTGCCTCTAATAGTTCCAGATCGTCAATGTCACCGCGTTTGATGTCATCGCGGACTCTGGCCAGAATTTCCTTGTTGGACTTCTCCGATGCTGGATCCTTCGACAGACGGGAGAGCTGATCTTCCAGAGCTTCTTGCAAAACCACCAGATCCTTGCCGTTGTATTTCTCATCTGAATCATCCTGATCGATATTTTGATTATCATCGTCACCGTCAATCTTAGAAGAGCTGCCATCTTGGTCATCACCGCTATCCAGGCCGTAGTCCCCAGAAGCTGACTTTAACTTATCAACTGCCAGATAATGAGCCAGAGTTTTGTCTTCTTTATCTCTTTCATCAGTGCGTTTTTCGATTGTGCCATTTTCTACACAACGCGCCTTTTGGGTAACAATTGATGAACCATTGCTTAACACCGCCGAGAAATTACAAAGGTCCAAGTCAGATTCACTGATTGCCCTCAAATCAAAGCCAAATTCTGGGATAAGATCTTCACTGTCCTCAACACTTCCAACGGGTCTTGACGCATCTTCAAAGACTTCGTCTCCATCTCCTTCACCATACTGGCTTTCCGTATTATCCTCGTCAAGCATCTCGTAAGAATTCTCTTCCTTTTCAAGTACCTTATGCGGTTCGCTTGAAACAGAAAGAAGAGAATTTTCAGTACAGTTCTTTGACCCACCACAGTTGATAACTTGATGATTGGCAGCTTGAAGGCCCTCCTCATTTCCGGACCCACTTCTATCAAAATAGTATCCACTCCCTGACATTCCACTTCCGTCAATTCCACTTCCATTAACTTCGTTTTCATCATTTTTATAGTCTTCTTCACTATCCTTGAGTATCTTGAAGAATTGAAAATGTTTCTGTTGAACCGATTTGATGGTTCCTGGTTTTATCATTTCAAGATGGTTGGATTTTTCTTTTAGACCGGAAACACTGTCTCTATCAACAATTCTCGTATCAATATGTGCTCCTGAACTATTGCTTTCAGACCCGTTCTCTAAATCTTGTGTTTTGTGTTTGATGCTTGCAATCGGGAACAGCCTTTCCTGAATGTTTTCAGCGGCATCCCTGGAGGAATCGATGCCAAATAGTTTTCCTATGGCAGGATTTTTCAGTGCTTCCAAAGCAATTTTTGTCACCAATGGATTTTTTTGAATTTCTGATATCAACTGTGAAATGAGACCCAGGGCTCTAGTGGCATTTGCAGACGTGCTTAGGTTACTCAAAGCAGATATACTAGATTTGCTAAAGGTGGTCGCGAGTTTCTGTGCCTCAGTTAAAGTTGCGTTAACTTTTTGTTTTGAATCTTTAAGAGCTTTATTTCTCTGTCCTCCATTGTCGTGTTTCTTAAATGGACCTTTTGGCTTTTCAGGGCTTTGACTTAACACTGTTTTCGAGGTTAATTTCTTGGCTGCTACATACTTCTTTGAAATCTTTCTGGCTTGCTTTACTTTAATAGCATTTGGATGTCGATTTATGTGTTTCCTTGACCAACTCTGTTTTTCCTTGTTAACTTTAGTTTTGCTCTTTGTTTTAGTTTTCAAATAGTGTTTCTTCAGATGGGCCATTTTGCTTTCTTTGACTTTCTTAGGATGATGCTTCACTTTCTTTGTAACGTTTATTCGGGGGCTATTACGAACGTGCTGTGATTTCTTCCCATGAGCAAACTTGAAAAATCTGCTTTCTTTAAAGATTTTCCCTTCTGTATCTTCCATTGTTTTCAAGATATGGTCCTTTGCACGGTCCTTCTGACCAGTCTGACTGTGTTTCCCCGTGTCGTCCAGAAAGATTCTAGTAACATCTTCTTCGTCACCTTGCGTAAGTTTCTCCAGGTAATGTTCACGATTATTGTTGTCATTGTCGGTGACGATCACAGTCCATAAACCTCTAGGATCCTCACCCCAGCAGTGCACTGTCATGAAAACCCAGTTCTATAGAAGTAAAGTCATCTGTTAGAGAAGCTTAAGTGCAAGCAGCACATCATTCCACAAAAAAAGTTAGAATTGAATGTCTGATATGACTGTTTATTATATGGCTAGCTCCGTGAGCTAGATGAACCAAATCGCGCGCTGTGATTGGCTACCCGAGCGGGCAAGATGGAGCCATCTTGCCCGCTCGGGACTACCCGCTGCATCCCGAAAGCAAATTTTCACCAAAAGCTATATAATAAATCCTTTATTGACCAAGTTTGTTCGGTCAAGATGGCTTGATATTGGCCTCGTTCTCAGTTTTTTGCGAGTTTATGGACCTCGACTTCGTTTCGGTCCATAAACACGCAAAAAAAGAACTTGGCCAATATCCAGCCATCTTGACTTCACACTTGGTCAATAACCCATACGTATTCCTTGCGTATAAACATTTCCCAAATATTAACATAGCCGAACGCGAATAAAAATTCGCTCTGACTAAACGGGGACCTTACCAAACTCTAGGCTCTAAAAGTGAAGGCAATTTGTCTGTTAAAGTTATTGATAAACATTGGAATAATTTTTCTCTCGATAACAAAGATGACAAATTCGAAGATAAATCTTACGTGATGTTTCTTTAGTGTGGCCTAAGACTACCTTTAGGAAAAAGTCCCAGACGCTTGAGAAATTCCACCACCTACGTTTTGTAAGGGTTCTGCTAAGTAAAACAATTCATTACAGTATAGCTAGTTGAGTATAATGCTAAGCACTGACCCACTGACGAAAATGTGTTTATAACTATTATTCGCCAAATAAACCTATGCCGAACGACTTCAGGCAAAATCGCGGATAGCAACGAAAAATTCAATTTGTCCCTTTAGAGGTCTTTGCGTACACAATTAAATCAGAGATGCCCAGGAAGAACCAAGGTGCGAGGGCAAAACGCCTCTTAAATGAAAATCTCCTTCACTCATGGTTTTCGTCTTTGTCAAACAAATTGTACTATGTTCTTTTAACAATTTTTCTACCATCGGATTACCACCACGAGGACGTCACCCATGCGACGGCATCGGTCTCAGAGATCGTTGAAGAACTACTATTACTGAATTTCTGCTTATCACCTTGAGTCCTCGGGCCGAATGGTCATTCCTTCGAGTGGTCAGGAGCTTACTTCTTGTCCCGGATGGAGAGATGAGCGTAATACTTATGTCTCCTCTGTGACGGTGCTGCAGTGTGACGTTAAGTTGCACGTGTTCTAGTCTTCTTATTTCAGAGGCGGTGCTTGAACATGCTGACGTGTTTGCTGATAGAATGAGGCTTCCAGAAGCTGGGATAAATCTGTCGATTAGATTTTAATGAGCATTGTCTACACAGAAACAGAAATTTTGTGTCTTCTTCTGTACTCCCTAGTTTCAACCATCTTTGTTTCAACCTATTATTTGTTAATTTTTTCTTACGGGAACAAAGGTCTAGGTTCAGACACAGCCAGCATCGAGAGTTCCCACAGTTACTTTGAATTGCACGCTTTGTACCTTTTTTTAGATATCAATGCATTTATGTCTCCTTTCTTCATAGAGGTACAACATCAATCCATCATCCCAAATAGGGAAGACTTAAAATTAGAAGGAATTCTACAAACCTTGTTGTATTGTGTGCAGCACCATGGCATACGCTCTGCTTATCAACATTCTTCCACTTCAGTGCCTTGTCAACCATTTTACTCACGTCCAACCGTCCGAAGCCAAACTTGTGATTGTATCGTTTTCCTGCGCCGTTGGTCTTCCATCCCTCGTCCAGAGGGCTTGTCACCTGAGACGACTCCACGATAACATGCTGTACATCACGCCATGTTAGCTTAGGACTTAAAATGTAACGGCAGGTTAAATTTAATACTGAATGCCTCTTGTCGCAAACTCTATTCTGTGGAAATTCTTTTTATTCCAGAGTAACTCCTCTTGCTCATCAAACGCGTTTATAAAGGCGCTGCACAAGTACTAATCTAATATTTCAAGGAGAGGCTGAAAGCGCCTTGGACAGGCCGTTGCTTTCATTTGGTTTTGAGCTTGCTTTTGTTCTCGAACTGTGTTACAATGGTGGCGCAGCATGCATTAGTTTGCATTAGTTTGGCTTACATAACGTTCCTTGCACTTACCAGTGCCAATAAAATACCTTTTTTCTTTATTTCTCATTGGTCCATTAAAACATTTGTCGATCATCTGAGTCTTCTATTGCAGATAATTGCCGACTCAACATTTGAGCTATTTTAACTTACTTTGCTTCCAAGACGAGAGCCAACATCCCTGCGGCCAGCGGTGCTGCTGATGACGTTCCCTTGAATACTTCAGTGCACTTGTGATGTAGGTCAGTGGTGACCTTCAAGAAAATGAATTAAGGAAACTCTTACAGGTGTCACCGCCTCGTGTGCCACTTTTTTTGTTCTTACCACATTTTAACGTCATCTGTGAACTATTACTTAACAGATGCACGGCAACATGGAATCTATGCCTGTAAATATTTCAGCAAGGATGTTAAACCTGTTTCCAATATTATGTTTGGTCACAGACGTTCACTGTCTCATGTACATGTAAACGTTATTGGAGCTACCATCTGTTACAAAGATCGATGATCGTGGCACTACATGGAATGTTTTGCCATGTGACTTGGCTCACGCAAGCTCACGCGACTATTAGATACCAATTAAATGTCCTTGAAAAGACGAAAGCTTGTAATCGCTAAAACATCATTTGACTCTGCTTCGGTATCTCGTTCTTATTATGCTTACTGCAGAGTTGGAAAACAAAGTAAATTCACTAGTTTATTAGGCAGGGATTTCTCACCATAACTTTGCTGAAGCAACTTACCACCTTGTTCTCTACGGTTTCTCTGTGCGATCCTCCAGAAAACGTTACCGCTAGAGTGGACGCACAGGTTTCTGTGTAATACGTAGAAAGACCGTGGTCACTGATGGCGCCAATCGATATGGTGTATATACTGGTGGTGTAGCCATCGCAATTACAATCATCATCTGTCAGACCTCCATTACCAGTCGCCCACACGTAGATGTTACCTTTGCCTCCGCGACCCTGGAGAGAAAACGACAAAAATGCTCGCAAACGTACATTTTATGTTCATGTGGTATTGCGTTAATGGGCTCCTCACGTGTGTGTTAGCTTTCACAATGATGAGTTCATTGTTTATCAAGTGTTCAGCCTTGACATTGGACCTTTAGATTGGACTGCGGGTAGGAGATTGAATACGAGTACGATTTCCGAATTTCAAACCATTTTTGAGAGCCCTCGCCCCTCTTGCTGGTTTTAGGGAGTAGTTTATGGGATGAGATGGGTATGCCACGTGATATTACATTTGATTACATTCATGGTCGAGCTATTACGCTAGCAAATCTCTTTACCCGATCAGCACCAATTTGAAGCGCTTTGCTTGCTAGATAACCAGGTTTCCCAAATCTCTTCCCATCATCTTTCGGGCCCCAGCAACAGCTATAAATGTCGATGTAGTCTGAGCGGTAACTAAGTGAACTTCCTTCCAGTGTGTCTGTGGCTTTCCCGTCTAACATACGAATACCTACAAAAATGTTATGGCATCAATCAGTTGGTTTTACGATAACAGCACAAATTCTCGCGCGCTCATTGACTAATTTTTATCGTCAATAAGAAGACAGACACATGAATTTATAATTTGTGCGATGCGGCAACGAGCGAGAGCGAACAATTTGGACATTTTGTTATCGTAAAAAAAACCAAATTGACGACAGTTTTTCATGCGTCTGTCCTGTTATAGACAATCGATTTCGTCATAAAATTGTTAAAGTAGTCTGCGGATCCACTCGGCTATCGCTTCGTTGATCCACAGCTTTTTTGACAATGTTATGACGCAATTCATAATTAATAAAAGGACAGACGCATGAAAAACTGACATCAATTTGTTAACTCGAAGCAAGGCACAGAATTTTTTCCGAAAAAAAACAAAACAAAAAACCCTGCCAAAATCAATCTGTTTTGATATAATTAACTGTTGATCAAGATTTGAGAAAACCTGTCACTGTTGAACAAGATAGCATCGCTTTGACTTTGTTTTTGTTGAATTGAGGGAAACCCATGATATGGTAAGTGTCTGACAACCTATGACATTCCTGCGTACTTCGCCTGATGTCTAGGGGCATAATATGACGGGAAGTTTAAAACTTGTCTCATTAAGTCCTATATATTTTAAACCGGCTGCTTGATTCAGATTCACCACAGTTTCCAAACCCAAAACAGTAAACTTTAATTTTCGCAGTTCAGCTCAACGTAAAGAAAAAACACAACGCCATGAACATTTTACAAAAATACATTAAACATTTCACAAAAAAAATTAAAATATGGGACCAAACACGCAAGGTGGGTCAGTAATTGAATCATTGTTGTTTAACTAAAAACAATAAGTCACAGTTGGACCCCGCTAATTCGAGCTCGATTCTTTCGAATTCCCCGTTATTTCGGACTCAAAACAATTTCTCTTGGCTATTTGGAATTCGCGCTATTTCGAACTTTAGCCAGGTTCAACTGCATATGAAGACCATACCTCCAATACTGGCATTGAATGACACTCCCACGCCACAAATGCCGTTATCAGCTTGAGCCGCTACTTCACCTGCACATTTTGTGCCGTGGCTGTTGCAAGAGGAAACACGATAAAATGACTACTCTCCTTAGAATTCAAAGACACCTTTTGAATTTATCAAGTGAAATGGCAAAATTGAGAAGTTGCTTTGTTACCAGTTTTCCAAGTTTTCGTCACGTGGTTTTGGATCTCCATCAAAATCATTGAAATCGAAACTTGCGTCTGGATCCTGAAAAAAATGACGATAGTTTTTCGAAAACACGCGCATAGCCTTTCTGATTTCAAGAACCACTACATTGTGCATCAATTTATATAAGCCCAAGAATTCAAGGTGTGAGAATAGAATACCAGGACCATTTCCCTCTGCAGAGATTGTTCGGAATCTGTAATAGAATCAATAAAAAGACGTAGATAGACATATTGACTAACTTACGTAGTTATTCTTCAAATCAGGATGCGTGTGGTCAACCCCTAAAGGAATAATGAAAAATGAAATAATAATGAAAATTGTATAAGGTAGGTAGTTTAGTTAAAAGTAATTTCCAACTCATATATTGTTATGTTACCTATCAATAATGATATACTGTAAGGCTTAGCGATATCATGCCTCCTGCTAGTCCGCTTTCTTGCATAAAGGGCAATCTCTCCTGATTATTTATTCAAACAAATTGTAACACTATCCAAATATGGTCATGATGCTCTCGATATCGTCATCCGTAGGTGACGGATATCCGGCGATATACGTAGCTTCGTACGTGGGAAGAAAAAGTGAAGTGAAAAAATGTTGACAGAAAGGTTTAAAAATGTTACGAGCTTGGAAATCAATTTTGTTATCAATTTGTTGAATAATAAACAATTATCCTGCTCAATCTTGCGCAATATCGTCTGATACTTAGCCGACGAGGCCGTAGGCCGAGTCGGCTAAATCAGACGATATTCCGCCAAGATTGAGCAGGATAATTGTTTTATTATTCAACAAATTGATAACAAAATTTGATTTCCAAGCTCGTAACATTTTTAAACCTTTTCTGTCAACATTTTTTCACTTCACTTTTTCTTCCCACGTACGAAGCTACGTATCTCGCCGGATATCCGTCACCTTACGGATGACGGATATCGAGAGCATCATGACCATATTTGGATAGTGTTACAATTTGTTTGAATAAATAATCAGGAGAGATTGCCCTTTATGCAAGAAAGCGGACTAGCAGGAGGCATGATATCGCTAAGCCTTACAGTTATTCATTATTGATAGGTAAAATAACAATATATGAGTTGGAAATTACTTTTAACTAAACTACCTACCTTATACAATTTTCATTATTATTTCATTTTTCATTATTCCTTTAGGGGTTGACCACACGCATCCTGATTTGAAGAATAACTACGTAAGTTAGTCAATATGTCTATCTACGTCTTTTTATTGATTCTATTACAGATTCCGAACAATCTCTGCAGAGGGAAATGGTCCTGGTATTCTATTCTCACACCTTGAATTCTTGGGCTTATATAAATTGATGCACAATGTAGTGGTTCTTGAAATCAGAAAGGCTATGCGCGTGTTTTCGAAAAACTATCGTCATTTTTTTCAGGATCCAGACGCAAGTTTCGATTTCAATGATTTTGATGGAGATCCAAAACCACGTGACGAAAACTTGGAAAACTGGTAACAAAGCAACTTCTCAATTTTGCCATTTCACTTGATAAATTCAAAAGGTGTCTTTGAATTCTAAGGAGAGTAGTCATTTTATCGTGTTTCCTCTTGCAACAGCCACGGCACAAAATGTGCAGGTGAAGTAGCGGCTCAAGCTGATAACGGCATTTGTGGCGTGGGAGTGTCATTCAATGCCAGTATTGGAGGTATGGTCTTCATATGCAGTTGAACCTGGCTAAAGTTCGAAATAGCGCGAATTCCAAATAGCCCAAGAGAAATTGTTTTGAGTCCGAAATAACGGGGAATTCGAAAGAATCGAGCTCGAATTAGCGGGGTCCAACTGTGACTTATTGTTTTTAGTTAAAACAACAATGATTCAATTACTGACCCACCTTGCGTGTTTGGTCCCATATTTTAATTTTTTTTTGTGAAATGTTTAATGTATTTTTGTAAAATGTTCATGGCGTTGTGTTTTTTCTTTACGTTGAGCTGAACTGCGAAAATTAAAGTTTACTGTTTTGGGTTTGGAAACTGTGGTGAATCTGAATCAAGCAGCCGGTTTAAAATATATAGGACTTAATGAGACAAGTTTTAAACTTCCCGTCATTATTATGCCCCTAGACATCAGGCGAAGTACGCAGGAATGTCATAGGTTGTCAGACACTTACCATATCATGGGTTTCCCTCAATTCAACAAAAACAAAGTCAAAGCGATGCTATCTTGTTCAACAGTGACAGGTTTTCTCAAATCTTGATCAACAGTTAATTATATCAAAACAGATTGATTTTGGCAGGGTTTTTTGTTTTGTTTTTTTTCGGAAAAAATTCTGTGCCTTGCTTCGAGTTAACAAATTGATGTCAGTTTTTCATGCGTCTGTCCTTTTATTAATTATGAATTGCGTCATAACATTGTCAAAAAAGCTGTGGATCAACGAAGCGATAGCCGAGTGGATCCGCAGACTACTTTAACAATTTTATGACGAAATCGATTGTCTATAACAGGACAGACGCATGAAAAACTGTCGTCAATTTGGTTTTTTTTACGATAACAAAATGTCCAAATTGTTCGCTCTCGCTCGTTGCCGCATCGCACAAATTATAAATTCATGTGTCTGTCTTCTTATTGACGATAAAAATTAGTCAATGAGCGCGCGAGAATTTGTGCTGTTATCGTAAAACCAACTGATTGATGCCATAACATTTTTGTAGGTATTCGTATGTTAGACGGGAAAGCCACAGACACACTGGAAGGAAGTTCACTTAGTTACCGCTCAGACTACATCGACATTTATAGCTGTTGCTGGGGCCCGAAAGATGATGGGAAGAGATTTGGGAAACCTGGTTATCTAGCAAGCAAAGCGCTTCAAATTGGTGCTGATCGGGTAAAGAGATTTGCTAGCGTAATAGCTCGACCATGAATGTAATCAAATGTAATATCACGTGGCATACCCATCTCATCCCATAAACTACTCCCTAAAACCAGCAAGAGGGGCGAGGGCTCTCAAAAATGGTTTGAAATTCGGAAATCGTACTCGTATTCAATCTCCTACCCGCAGTCCAATCTAAAGGTCCAATGTCAAGGCTGAACACTTGATAAACAATGAACTCATCATTGTGAAAGCTAACACACACGTGAGGAGCCCATTAACGCAATACCACATGAACATAAAATGTACGTTTGCGAGCATTTTTGTCGTTTTCTCTCCAGGGTCGCGGAGGCAAAGGTAACATCTACGTGTGGGCGACTGGTAATGGAGGTCTGACAGATGATGATTGTAATTGCGATGGCTACACCACCAGTATATACACCATATCGATTGGCGCCATCAGTGACCACGGTCTTTCTACGTATTACACAGAAACCTGTGCGTCCACTCTAGCGGTAACGTTTTCTGGAGGATCGCACAGAGAAACCGTAGAGAACAAGGTGGTAAGTTGCTTCAGCAAAGTTATGGTGAGAAATCCCTGCCTAATAAACTAGTGAATTTACTTTGTTTTCCAACTCTGCAGTAAGCATAATAAGAACGAGATACCGAAGCAGAGTCAAATGATGTTTTAGCGATTACAAGCTTTCGTCTTTTTCAAGGACATTTAATTGGTATCTAATAGTCGCGTGAGCTTGCGTGAGCCAAGTCACATGGCAAAACATTCCATGTAGTGCCACGATCATCGATCTTTGTAACAGATGGTAGCTCCAATAACGTTTACATGTACATGAGACAGTGAACGTCTGTGACCAAACATAATATTGGAAACAGGTTTAACATCCTTGCTGAAATATTTACAGGCATAGATTCCATGTTGCCGTGCATCTGTTAAGTAATAGTTCACAGATGACGTTAAAATGTGGTAAGAACAAAAAAGTGGCACACGAGGCGGTGACACCTGTAAGAGTTTCCTTAATTCATTTTCTTGAAGGTCACCACTGACCTACATCACAAGTGCACTGAAGTATTCAAGGGAACGTCATCAGCAGCACCGCTGGCCGCAGGGATGTTGGCTCTCGTCTTGGAAGCAAAGTAAGTTAAAAATAGCTCAAATGTTGAGTCGGCAATTATCTGCAATAGAAGACTCAGATGATCGACAAATGTTTTAATGGACCAATGAGAAATAAAGAAAAAAGGTATTTTATTGGCACTGGTAAGTGCAAGGAACGTTATGTAAGCCAAACTAATGCAAACTAATGCATGCTGCGCCACCATTGTAACACAGTTCGAGAACAAAAGCAAGCTCAAAACCAAATGAAAGCAACGGCCTGTCCAAGGCGCTTTCAGCCTCTCCTTGAAATATTAGATTAGTACTTGTGCAGCGCCTTTATAAACGCGTTTGATGAGCAAGAGGAGTTACTCTGGAATAAAAAGAATTTCCACAGAATAGAGTTTGCGACAAGAGGCATTCAGTATTAAATTTAACCTGCCGTTACATTTTAAGTCCTAAGCTAACATGGCGTGATGTACAGCATGTTATCGTGGAGTCGTCTCAGGTGACAAGCCCTCTGGACGAGGGATGGAAGACCAACGGCGCAGGAAAACGATACAATCACAAGTTTGGCTTCGGACGGTTGGACGTGAGTAAAATGGTTGACAAGGCACTGAAGTGGAAGAATGTTGATAAGCAGAGCGTATGCCATGGTGCTGCACACAATACAACAAGGTTTGTAGAATTCCTTCTAATTTTAAGTCTTCCCTATTTGGGATGATGGATTGATGTTGTACCTCTATGAAGAAAGGAGACATAAATGCATTGATATCTAAAAAAAGGTACAAAGCGTGCAATTCAAAGTAACTGTGGGAACTCTCGATGCTGGCTGTGTCTGAACCTAGACCTTTGTTCCCGTAAGAAAAAATTAACAAATAATAGGTTGAAACAAGATGGTTGAAACTAGGGAGTACAGAAGAAGACACAAAATTTCTGTTTCTGTGTAGACAATGCTCATTAAAATCTAATCGACAGATTTATCCCAGCTTCTGGAAGCCTCATTCTATCAGCAAACACGTCAGCATGTTCAAGCACCGCCTCTGAAATAAGAAGACTAGAACACGTGCAACTTAACGTCACACTGCAGCACCGTCACAGAGGAGACATAAGTATTACGCTCATCTCTCCATCCGGGACAAGAAGTAAGCTCCTGACCACTCGAAGGAATGACCATTCGGCCCGAGGACTCAAGGTGATAAGCAGAAATTCAGTAATAGTAGTTCTTCAACGATCTCTGAGACCGATGCCGTCGCATGGGTGACGTCCTCGTGGTGGTAATCCGATGGTAGAAAAATTGTTAAAAGAACATAGTACAATTTGTTTGACAAAGACGAAAACCATGAGTGAAGGAGATTTTCATTTAAGAGGCGTTTTGCCCTCGCACCTTGGTTCTTCCTGGGCATCTCTGATTTAATTGTGTACGCAAAGACCTCTAAAGGGACAAATTGAATTTTTCGTTGCTATCCGCGATTTTGCCTGAAGTCGTTCGGCATAGGTTTATTTGGCGAATAATAGTTATAAACACATTTTCGTCAGTGGGTCAGTGCTTAGCATTATACTCAACTAGCTATACTGTAATGAATTGTTTTACTTAGCAGAACCCTTACAAAACGTAGGTGGTGGAATTTCTCAAGCGTCTGGGACTTTTTCCTAAAGGTAGTCTTAGGCCACACTAAAGAAACATCACGTAAGATTTATCTTCGAATTTGTCATCTTTGTTATCGAGAGAAAAATTATTCCAATGTTTATCAATAACTTTAACAGACAAATTGCCTTCACTTTTAGAGCCTAGAGTTTGGTAAGGTCCCCGTTTAGTCAGAGCGAATTTTTATTCGCGTTCGGCTATGTTAATATTTGGGAAATGTTTATACGCAAGGAATACGTATGGGTTATTGACCAAGTGTGAAGTCAAGATGGCTGGATATTGGCCAAGTTCTTTTTTTGCGTGTTTATGGACC
Organism: Platygyra sinensis; assembly: GCA_019787425.1. NCBI lineage: Eukaryota > Metazoa > Cnidaria > Anthozoa > Scleractinia > Merulinidae > Platygyra > Platygyra sinensis. The sequence continues at coordinate 19,486 of JAHPZR010046070.1, forward strand.
GAAACGAAGTCGAGGTCCATAAACTCGCAAAAAACTGAGAACGAGGCCAATATCAAGCCATCTTGACCGAACAAACTTGGTCAATAAAGGATTTATTATATAGCTTTTGGTGAAAATTTGCTTTCGGGATGCAGCGGGTAGTCCCGAGCGGGCAAGATGGCTCCATCTTGCCCGCTCGGGTAGCCAATCACAGCGCGCGATTTGGTTCATCTAGCTCACGGAGCTAGCCATATAATAAACAGTCATATCAGACATTCAATTCTAACTTTTTTTGTGGAATGATGTGCTGCTTGCACTTAAGCTTCTCTAACAGATGACTTTACTTCTTTAGAACTGGGTTTTCATGACAGTGCACTGCTGGGGTGAGGATCCTAGAGGTTTATGGACTGTGATCGTCACCGACAATGACAACAATAATCGTGAACATTACCTGGAGAAACTTACGCAAGGTGACGAAGAAGATGTTACTAGAATCTTTCTGGACGACACGGGGAAACACAGTCAGACTGGTCAGAAGGACCGTGCAAAGGACCATATCTTGAAAACAATGGAAGATACAGAAGGGAAAATCTTTAAAGAAAGCAGATTTTTCAAGTTTGCTCATGGGAAGAAATCACAGCACGTTCGTAATAGCCCCCGAATAAACGTTACAAAGAAAGTGAAGCATCATCCTAAGAAAGTCAAAGAAAGCAAAATGGCCCATCTGAAGAAACACTATTTGAAAACTAAAACAAAGAGCAAAACTAAAGTTAACAAGGAAAAACAGAGTTGGTCAAGGAAACACATAAATCGACATCCAAATGCTATTAAAGTAAAGCAAGCCAGAAAGATTTCAAAGAAGTATGTAGCAGCCAAGAAATTAACCTCGAAAACAGTGTTAAGTCAAAGCCCTGAAAAGCCAAAAGGTCCATTTAAGAAACACGACAATGGAGGACAGAGAAATAAAGCTCTTAAAGATTCAAAACAAAAAGTTAACGCAACTTTAACTGAGGCACAGAAACTCGCGACCACCTTTAGCAAATCTAGTATATCTGCTTTGAGTAACCTAAGCACGTCTGCAAATGCCACTAGAGCCCTGGGTCTCATTTCACAGTTGATATCAGAAATTCAAAAAAATCCATTGGTGACAAAAATTGCTTTGGAAGCACTGAAAAATCCTGCCATAGGAAAACTATTTGGCATCGATTCCTCCAGGGATGCCGCTGAAAACATTCAGGAAAGGCTGTTCCCGATTGCAAGCATCAAACACAAAACACAAGATTTAGAGAACGGGTCTGAAAGCAATAGTTCAGGAGCACATATTGATACGAGAATTGTTGATAGAGACAGTGTTTCCGGTCTAAAAGAAAAATCCAACCATCTTGAAATGATAAAACCAGGAACCATCAAATCGGTTCAACAGAAACATTTTCAATTCTTCAAGATACTCAAGGATAGTGAAGAAGACTATAAAAATGATGAAAACGAAGTTAATGGAAGTGGAATTGACGGAAGTGGAATGTCAGGGAGTGGATACTATTTTGATAGAAGTGGGTCCGGAAATGAGGAGGGCCTTCAAGCTGCCAATCATCAAGTTATCAACTGTGGTGGGTCAAAGAACTGTACTGAAAATTCTCTTCTTTCTGTTTCAAGCGAACCGCATAAGGTACTTGAAAAGGAAGAGAATTCTTACGAGATGCTTGACGAGGATAATACGGAAAGCCAGTATGGTGAAGGAGATGGAGACGAAGTCTTTGAAGATGCGTCAAGACCCGTTGGAAGTGTTGAGGACAGTGAAGATCTTATCCCAGAATTTGGCTTTGATTTGAGGGCAATCAGTGAATCTGACTTGGACCTTTGTAATTTCTCGGCGGTGTTAACCAATGGTTCATCAATTGTTACCCAAAAGGCGCGTTGTGTAGAAAATGGCACAATCGAAAAACGCACTGATGAAAGAGATAAAGAAGACAAAACTCTGGCTCATTATCTGGCAGTTGATAAGTTAAAGTCAGCTTCTGGGGACTACGGCCTGGATAGCGGTGATGACCAAGATGGCAGCTCTTCTAAGATTGACGGTGACGATGATAATCAAAATATCGATCAGGATGATTCAGATGAGAAATACAACGGCAAGGATCTGGTGGTTTTGCAAGAAGCTCTGGAAGATCAGCTCTCCCGTCTGTCGAAGGATCCAGCATCGGAGAAGTCCAACAAGGAAATTCTGGCCAGAGTCCGCGATGACATCAAACGCGGTGACATTGACGATCTGGAACTATTAGAGGCACAGATCTCTGGCGGTAAAACTGATCTTTCTAGAGTTATAAGAAGTAACACCCCGGAAGACGATGAAATTGATGGTCTTGACGGTGCCACAGAGGAGACACCAGAAATATTTGAAGGATACAATGGCGAAGGCGAAGGCGAAGACTTGCAACGCAGACGGATTTCACACAAAGCAATTAATAAAGAAAAACGATCACAAACTTATTACGTTAACCCAGATAAATATGGAAAAGTGAATTCCGGAACATTAGAATCTTGGACGTTGATACTTTATGGAACTAAATAGCATAGTTTGTTCTAGCTATTAATTTTTCTCAGGCCTGTTTTTAGAACGTTATGAAATTGGTCTGGGATCAATGAAAGGGATTTAGATATATAATATTATAGAAACATTTTTTAGCAAAGAGTTTCTGGCAGTGTTCTTGCAGAACAGATATCTGTCTAGTGGGTCTTTAGTGGACGTGATAGATGTAAGTTTTAATGCGAGATTGTAGAATTAGGTTCAGGTTCCCTATTTTGTTCAAGGTGATAGCGATACTTACATCGAATTAGTTCAAACCAAATGGTAGACGGGCTTTTGTGCATGACTTTGGATTGAAGGCACTTGCCATTAATTTTTGCAATTTCTTTTCAGTTGCTTCATAATAGACCTTGGTATCGACTAGAACCGTGAAACATTAATCTTTTCTTAGGGTCAGGTTGCAAGTACATTTTCTATACTCCGGCTCACCATTTCATCCATGGAAACTGATCGTATAGAAAAACAAAATAAGTAGTCTCCAACCAAGTAACTACAATTAAATTGCTTCGGTCTGTAGAGGGCAATCTGCAACGAAAGTGATCTTAAAGAGAGCTAGTTCGATTCGATGCCCTACATTTTCTATGTATCGAAAAGAACCATGACCCTCACACAATTAACATAATTGAATACGTTTCAATAACTAAAGTTGAAAATAAGATTAATTATTAGATTTTAACTTGGGCTCGTTGGGCCTGCATGCGATAATCAAGTGGTCCCGTTTTGGGGGGCTTAAATTGAACAATGAACTGTTTTTTACGACGTCAAATCGAAAGAATAAAGAATTTCTGAGTAACCTGACTCTGATTGACTCCCCGTCTCTCCACTCATTTCAGGGACTGCATACTTAATAAAGTGTTCATAGATCATGGTTGTTCACTCATTGCCCAAACATTCCGGAAACTTGGAATGGAATATAAATGGAAGATGAATTTTGTGTCCCCGAACGTGAATTTTCTCGGTAAAACGGGATTCTAGAAAGGGAGACCAAAATTCCCAAACGGGATTTCCGAAAAGAAAATGCGCGTAAGTTCTCCTAATTCCAGGCCATTTGGCTTGGATTGCTTTTGAACCTATCTTCCAGAAAAATGTTCATGGAGATGGAACGCGCGTATCCCCGTGAAAGGTTCCGTTTGGGATTTTACTCTTCCCATTTACTACAACTGTCGACCAACCGGGTTTTCTATGTAAATGGAAAACAATCCATATCGCAAGCTTCTGCTTGTCACAGTGAGCCCTCCCACTTATAACGCCTCTTCCCCGATTATAGGCCCATCTACCAAAACATCACTTCTGATTACAAGCCTCTCCGATATAAACCCCAGTATTTGGAAAAGTACTTGGAATTGTGCGAAGAGCTAGGCGACACCCCTGGACAAGGCGAGGTTTTGGGTAACCACGCTCCGTGCCATAGCGTTCTTGGACAGTTGAAAATTGCGACGAATAGCTTTGCAAAAGAAATTCAAATAAGCGAATTAACAAACGATACAATGATGAAGGGAGCGGTTACGCCAATTTGGGTCTCTGTTGCATAGACGTGGGGGATTATCAGGTTCTGTGCTTTCTAAGTGTCTCTCTACATTGCTAAAGCAGCCGGGTTTAAGGCCGGTGAAGGAACCACTTACTCAAATTTAAGTAATGCCTACTTTAAGCTTCGTGATCCGTAAAAAGTTTCGAGCTTTTCGCAAATGCACCTCAAGCTGACCAAAGAAATGGGAGATCGCAGAGCTGAGGCTACTTCATGTGGTTGCCTTGGAAACCTATATCACGCCCTGGATGAACACGAAACCGCGATAACATGCACACTTTCAGCGGTGCGCCAAGCTTGCTAAAGAAGCAGGCGATAAGACAGCATCGACAGCTGCAGAAGTCGACTGACATAGGACTCGTTTTCGAGTCACAGAACGACTTTAAGTAGGCGTTAATTAAACATCACACGGCACTAAAAATTAATTGCTCAAGAAACTAATATTAGATCTGGTGAATGCTGGTCAAGCCAAGTCGGCTGAAGGGAGATGTTTAATCATGTTGATAAACCACACCGGAATTATTGCAAGCTATGAAAAGTGCAACAAGGAATATGAGGACATAAGGGCGAATCTTGGCACCGATGACGGTCTGAAGATATCTATTCGATATCTTCACACAAGAGTGCACCAGGCTCTTGCCTATACAATGTTACATGTAGATCAAGTTAAGGAAGCTCTATTGGGAGCAGATCGCGGAAGGGCAACGGCTTTGAGGGATTTGTTATTTCACAAGTTTGAGGTAAAGAACGAGTACGGTAAAGCAACAGAATGTCCAAAGAATGTCTAATTTTCTGGATAAACTTCGCAACAACGATGACATGACAACACTCCTCTATACCGTCATCGAGGGGAAATATACACGTTTAAAATCTCTAGCTCGCGTCTAAGAGTGGAAAAATGGTCTCAGAACGATGTAAGCTGTCTTAAATTATATCCTCGATTTTCTGTGCCCCGACGAAATCTCGAAAATAGCACCAAAACGCCACCATTTTGTTTCGCGACCGAGTTTGAGGAGAACGGGCTCAGTGGCTATCGTGACGTCTCTCCTCTCATTTCCTTCAAGATGGTGAAATACACATTCTAAAAGTGCGCAAAAAACGCCATCCAGAAGTGCTATCGGCTGTTGCAACAATATCCCAGAGTTTAACAAAGATATACTATACAATTTACTGGCGATGATCCGTCAATGTTACAATAAAGACGTAAAAGATGATTGATTTTGTCCAACCGAAACAAGCGAAGTGAGTGTGTGAGAACAACTCTCACTGGAATTTTTTCAAACGCTGTTTTCAAAATTTTCTGCCTAAAGCCAACCAGCAATTCAATATGTGGTAATGCTACCAACAGCCTACATTAGATCTTCAAATCCCGCGGTGTTTATAACATAGCCGGCAAAGTTGTGCGATCAATCAAAAAGCGTTACTGCACTTATGTCCAGGATTGACCGCAAGTATTGTTTAATTAGTTCTTCATATTTGACAGGGTTATTTGACATTTTCATATTACTTCATATTTGACAGAATTGTGTGTGTTTAGGTGACATTTTACCAACGAGGACACTTCGTGATGCCTATCATAAGGAATTTGAATTTCATTAGCATTCAATCCTGGACATATCAGTCTACGAATGATATACTGATATGTAAATAGGTCGCGGCTGTACGCCGCCAACCAACACTTATCTCTCTTTCGATTTAAAGTCGAAGATCATTCCTTTAGAATTACAAGATAACAAAACTGTTAGAGTTGCACAGTCTTTCGAAGGCTGGAAATCAGCAGTGCGATCAACATTATGTGCAGGAGTGTCGAATATGACCGCGTAACATTTTAAAAGTACGCAAATTGAGAAAGTTCTTGATAAGTTTTTGAGCGATTATGAATAGTTTACATGTAATTATTTTACTTTGAGTCTAGTTTGGTACTCAAAGTTTCTTTTTTTTGTAGTTCATATCAAATTTAGAGAACTTCGTCGGTGGGAATAGCATCTGGCGTTGATTTCAATTTATTATTCCTGCAGAAATAAGCGTAATGTGTTGTGTTGTGTCGGTTATTGCTTTTTTTATCCAGGATGCCGTTAATTCAAAAGTTACGTACCATTCTGGGTAAAATCACTTAATTTACAATCATCGCTCCACTTAATATATTTTTTTACAATACTTAAATTAAGAAACTGACGAGAGTGTTTCAACCCCATTTTATTTTAAGCACCGCCCGGTTACATAACGTACTCGCAATTATTATAAATGCACCAAATTATTCAAGCAAGCTATAAGTAATCAGCACTCCACATTTACTGGCCAGTCACACAGTTTAGTCTTCGCATTGTAGAACAGACCGGGTGGACAATGCCTCTCGTACATGACACCACCATCGCACGTGTAATATTTGGAACAATCAGATGAGTTTGGATACATACCATCTGGTTTCCCTGCGCAACTAAACGGGCCTGCATAATAATAAAAAAAGGAATGTGAACCAACAAAGAGCCATAGAGATTGAAAACAATGCTAAAAATTTTCATAATCCGTTAAGTCTAAACGAAAGAAAACATAATCGACAGTTTTTTAGACATCTGATTTTAAGGAATTCAGCGCGCGCACAAGTATTGCATAAAAACAAACATGGCGACAATACAGTGATTATTTTATTTGCTCAATGTCTGCGCTATACGACTATTTTCTTCACAAATGAACACAATGTATTGATGGTTTTGCTCTTTTGTTTCAAAGGTATGTTAGAAAAAGGTAACGATGCAAAGAACCCAGCAATTCTCAGCTTTTGTTTGTTACCGAAAGAACCCAGTTAAATGCAGCGCATGCGTGGTAAGTCGAAAAAATTGCGATTGAGTGAAAAATTGACTTCTCGGAGATACGCCTATTTCTCGAGATCCACTCATTAGAATTTCACGAAATTTGGCACGAAAATACTTTAGGAAATAAGTAACTAGAGGATTGAAAAAAAATTGAACTTTAACAAAGGAAATTCAAGATATACCAGTGAACGTTCAACGAGGGATAATTAAAGATCTATTTGTTAAATTATTATTAAAATAGCGCTAACTTGTGGGTCTCTGTAAAGTGCGGACCGGATGGCGGAGGACGGCGGATGGCGGATAGAAAAATGCGGATGATAAAATGCGGATGGAAAAGTGCGGATGGAAAAATGCGGATGACAAAATGATGGAAAATTTTGGGTGATAAAATCTGTAGGAAAGGGAATTAACACAATTACGATGGCAGTAAATTATATTAAAGTAAAGTCTTTAGGTTTGCAAAGCCTAATAAACTGGCAGCACTCTATTTTTAATTCTTTAGGGAGAGAAGTCATGACAGCTGCAAGATAATATCTTTGTTTTCTCTGATGGCTGGTTGTGAAAATAACCTTTATCTCCTTGATGGATGCAATTCTTTTTAGCATCAGTTTTCTTCATTGTATTAACGCATGCCATCTCTGATATAGCAACTAAATTGTTTAGTTTTGAACTAGCAAAACCATTGAACGGTACAAGAAAACCCGTGTCCCGGAAAAGCTTTACAAAATGGTGTAATATCTCTGGGTCAGACTTTAAATTAGGTTTTTACCAGATACCCACGCCGTCACAAGCTTCAGTAAATTGCCGGCCATCTTCAACTGTCAAGTTTACTTGCTCAGTTACTTGTATGAAAAAGAGAGGAGTATAATGTCAATTGTAAGAAATTCAGACTTTTCGTCAGTTGAAACACGAAGGAAAAGATATTTCCGATAATCAAATTTAATTTTCATTTCATTTTGTCTGAAAATTCTTGCAGACTTTGACGGGGTTCTCGGCAGAGAACGTGCAATACTATTTTTAGCACTTCTGTAACTAGAATTCAGTTTCTTTGGCTACCGCTCTATCGTTCGATATAAGTTCGATCGACCAAACAAAGGTAACTTTGTTATAGGGATCATCGCTATATTATTTTATAATATAAATGGAGCCCTGCACTCGCGCTGAATGGTCAAAACGTCGTTATGTTTCATCAGCGCATTAAACATCGAAAAGCGTGTTTTATTGTTTTGCGCGTTTAAAATATACATCGTAAAACAAATGAAGAAGCCTGCTAAGCCGTGTATTACACTGTGATAAAACACTCCGAACATTTCAACTTTCAACAATTTCCGAACATCTGAATGCCCGTCGTCTTTTACCACGGTGTAATACACGGCTTAGGCTTCTTTACTTGTTAAATAAACTCCATTGTCCGTGCACTTCCACGCTTCCGCTAGATTCACCGGCCTTTGAGGCATTAGGAGACTTCAGATTTGATTACGAGTACGAGATCGAGTACGAGAACGACTTTTCAATTCTAGCTTGCAGGCTCCACATTATCACAACACAAACCCATCTCATCCCATGAGCTTCCCTCTCTACCTAAACACCAACATGTAGAGCGAGGACTCTAGAAACGTACTCGTAGTCCACTTTTTCCGTGTTTACATAGCCCCATCTAAACATTCGAGGAGCTCGGAGAATTCTCGAAAGTTATGCAAATACAAGACGACGTCTCTTGTTTCCATAACTGTCTCGAATTCTCCCAACCCTCCTCGTGTTTAGATGAGGCCAGTATGTAAACACGAAAAAAGTGTTCTATTGCTTAATTGTAGCGGTGCTTCACTCAGTTTAACAATGCCTGTTTTCTGCACTGGAAATTTGCTTAATAGTAGACAGCAAAAGTCCTTCTTCTATGTAGTGAAGGAAGAGCAGAGTCTGACGATAAAGGCTGGTCTGTTATTATTCGATCAAGGCTCATCGAGTTTTTCTGTTTTGTGATTGAATATAAAATATTGGACTTCTCCTGGCCTAAATTCTATAAGATGGCTTTCAGGAAACATCGTAAGTTCATTTTCCCTAATAGGGATTTTGTTATCAGCATAGTGTCATCCGCATTTTATCATCCGCAATTTTCCATCCGCATTTTTCCATCCGCATTTTGTCATCCGCATTTTTCTATCCGCATTTTTCTATCCGCCATCCGCCATCCGCCATCCGCCG
>JAHPZR010046071.1:0-17500 GCA_019787425.1 Platygyra sinensis
CATGGCCCTTCTTCAATGTGAAAACATCCAAGGCCTGCATGTGGCTGCCTGAATATATACTGTAATTGGCTCATTTTGATAGCAAATTAAGGACACTCACACCCAAAACTTCCCACATACAGATCTTTTTTAACTTTGAATGCAGGTAGAAAATAATGAGATTAGATTAAAAACATTAAAAAAAACTGGGGGTCACCGGACTCGTTTTGAAGATAAGGCGCACCACAGACCATAGCATTTCTAGGATTTCCAGTCACTTGAGGCGATTCTGGCCACATTCATTACTATCGGCACATATTTAAAGTTGAAGAATCATATTTAAGTTATGTGTGTTTAGCACAGCATATATAGGCCTATTTGATAGATCTTTGCTACATATGTCATTAAATCAGGTAGAATTAGCCTTAAACAAATGCAACTTCTAAGTCACACACACCTGTATCCATGTGCCAATTCGACCCTATTTGCATGGTATATGAGAAAAATAATTAACAAAGACTTCCCATGTACAGATTTTTTTTGTTTTTTTTAGAAGAATGGAAAGAATGAGAAAAGGAAGTGGTCTGCTGAAAAAAGTGGGGGTCACCAAGCATCCAACAAAAATATTTGCACACCAAGTTAATGCAAAGGTCATCAGCTCTATATTTTGTTGAGTTTTGACTCAGTACGCATGCTTGAAATACATGACATGGCATGCGCAAACCTAGTGAATAGCGTGCGCACTAGAGATGCGCAGTAGCAATGGGCGCAAACATCCTTAAAAGGAAATTGCTCAATAATCTGCACCCAGTGCATGTAACTGCAACAGTTCTTTTTGATGTCATAAGCTTCATCTTTATTACACATTTAACAGTAATCTACTCTAAGTGCTCTTTGTTTGCTCACATACCAGCCTTCATCTAGAACTGTTATGTTAACGTAAAAAAATGTAAATCTTACTTAGTGTTCCTGCACTAAGCTACAGTTTATACAAGCACTAAGCTTAGCTATTTTACAGATAAATACAACAAGTCTCAGGTCAAGATGTAGACTTGATTGTTTAAGACTCAAGTCCACAGCTCTTAACTTTGAAGGTTTTAATTTCAATACAGTACATAAGTATAAATCACAAAAACAGATACCTCTTGCACTAGGAACTCCTGCTTATCCACAGGGCAAACAGCTTGAGGTGAATTCCTATGTGTACATTGCAAACAGAAAAAGGTGAGGACACTCATAACAAACAAATTTCCTCTGACCCCTCTATTGAGCCAAGTGTGCATGCATGCACACAATCAACACCAGTCAAATGCACACGATTGAAACTCTGAGATAACCCCAGAGCATTACATGTTTGTGTGTAAAGAACTGAATATGCAAAAGGTACTTGTAGCCTACAGTATAGAGGATCTGTTCTTTGGAACAAGATTCCCTAGGAAATCAGACATCTGCCTAGTTTTAAAGTGTTTAAAACCACACTGGATGGGAAAAATTATTTTTAGTGCACTGTAAATTAAACAAAGTTTCCTCACATATTAAAGATGAAATAACAACAACATTATCTTGAATTTATGGAGACCTCGGAAAAAAATCCGAGTCCCAGATGGGATTTGAACCCACGACCCTCTGTGATCTAGTCGGATGCTCTAACCACTGAGCTACTGGAGACTCCATGGTGAGCAAGGGTCAATTTGTGGGTCTCGACTGGAACCCATAGTTACATAGTTAATTTATTTATTTGTAATGTTTCATATGACTCCTAGGAAGAGCATTTTTATGACAAGATTTCATGTTTTAAATAAGGATTGATGATGATTATGTGTGCATGAACAAACACCTATCGCCAGCTGCTAGTGACCCTTATCCCTGGCAGTGAAGATCTTTAGGATACACAAAACACACAGTGCTGAATAATCTACAAGGTTGTGAATGCAGAGATTAAGTGATCAGGTTCCAATTACATGTAGGACAGCGGTAGCTGGATTTTGAGGGTATCTGGACAACTCGCCCCAAAGACAATTAGCCCCGGACGATTCGCCCCCAGTCTCTGGACAATTCGGCCCCAGTCTCAGGACAATTCGCCAATGCAATGCAAAACAACGGCTCTTTTAGGAGCCAACAACTCTACAAAAGTCAATGACCAACTATCAACCCCTCCAATTAACTTTGTATTTTTAATTTAGTGTAGCCATGCTTCAAACACACAATTACTATTCCATACTATGATTCAAGTTAATTTCTATTCACAAAGTGAAGCAACGCTTTTGAGCACGAAGCCTCGATTGATTCTTTATTTGGTATTCACGTGTGAAACCACTTCAAACACGCTATCAAAGTTTAGTTTTTATTCACAAAGTGAAGCAACGCTTTTGAACACGAAGCCTCGATTGAGTATTTGTTATTCACATGTGTAGTCACGCTTCAAACACGCAATCCAACATAAGTTTTAATATTCAAAAAGTGAAGCAACGTTTTTGAACACGAAGTTGCGCGTGGTATTTTTAACCTCGATTTTTAACCTCGATTGATTACCTATTTGGTTCACGTATTCACTTGCAAATACATATATCGAGATTGTGGCCGAGTAGTCCGGGGCGAGTTTTCTCAAATGTTGGGCGAGTTGTCACAAATGTGGGGCGAGTTGTCTCAAGTGTGGGGCGAGTTGTCTTAAGCGTGGGGCGAGTTGTCTTAAGTGTGGGGCGAGTAGTCTGGGGCGAATTGTCTTGGGGGCGAGTTGTCTAGCATTCATTTTGAGTGGTATTTCAGTTGCGGGGTATTCTGAAGTTTAGCCGTCAAATTGAAACCTTAATTTAATCCTCGGATAGTGCTAATCGAGCTTCGAGGAACAGAATTTAATTTTACTTCGTGGATTCCGATTGGGACAATTTTAATCGTAGGTTAGCGCTAATCGGCTTTCGAACAACCGGGTCCAGAACTTCCCGCGACGTCAAAACACCCGCGAAAACCCAAACTTCCCGGGCAATCAAAGCCCTACAATAAATTTCGTGGTCTTCATGATGTCATGCGCTCCTGCCATGGCTTATTTTTTCAAATTTGCTTCTCAGCCTCGTGAGAAATCTTAGCTTAAGCTTAAGTCTACATCTTACCTTTCCAACAAGCAAGAACTGCAAAACAGATGAGGGCATGATGCCACGCCGACCGGTTCTCGCACCAAGAAGCTACAGATTGGACAAAAAGGCTGCTTCGAGAGGTCCCTCAGAATAGGATGCTGGGCTATTTTGTCACGATCTACTTCTAAAATCTTGTATCCTACCATTTTGTGTGTACGAACGTAAGATTAAGATTTCTCACATTTGCACTGCGCATCCTTTCTGCGCATAATTTATTGCGTCATTCGAATCATTTTCGTCTCCAGAGTCTCCGTTTATTTTCGTCGCGTAGAACATCGTGGAACATGTGGTCGACATTTAAGCCGTGCGTAGCACTGGAGACGAGAATGGTCTTGTATGCGCACGGGCACCCCAACGTTTTTCCAGTCATTGCAATCAACTTATCATAAACGTTGCTTGAGAAAAGACTAATTCATATCGCAATTCTGTTTCTTACTCTAGCGTTAGGATCAGCTCATGCAGGAAAGATACACTACGGCGGGCTGCTACTGCGGCTACTTCGGCCGTGAGAGACTAGGCTGACAACTCCGTTCTCTCCGCAAACCTCAAACCATAGTTAATGGAGGGAGTCCTTGCGACTAGTCCCTGCGACTTGTTGCAGGGACTAGTCGCAGGGACTATCATCGTGTGTGCCGACCTTTACTGGGAATGTGTTCTTCCAATAAGCATTAACTAACGCTACAATGGGGGCCTAAGCGCTGGTATTAGGTCTGAGGTCTCAGTGAGGTTGGCAAGTGTCACCAATGCTCTCCTCGCAAATGCTGGGTAATGTCTTTCCGTCTCATACAGGCTCTGCCAGCGAAGTCATATGCCGTGTGACGTCCTCGTCACCCCTGGTAATGCCAGCAACCGCTGTCGGGCAGCCAAGCGACAGTGGCGGAAGGCGAGTGTCCGGCGCCTTTAAATAACCGGAACCCGTGACTAAGGGAAGGACAACCCCGACAGAAAAACCGTGGTCCTCCAGGTTGGGGGTTGAGGGTGGGGCTTATCACCCTTCCCAGTAAAACAAGCTTGATTACGGAAACTGGAACCTCGAGGAACACAGGCTATAACGGGTGTGGTACAACGATATGCTGGACTCCAGACGATGCTTTTATCACCTGGATTGACGGAGCTATGACGACTATGAGTGAAACCCGAAAGGGAGCTCATTCTCTGTACAAGTCGTTGGCCGACCCTAAAACCAAGGTAAAGATTGGATGTTGGAACGTGAGAACAATGTTCTCAGTGGGAAAAACACCACAGATTACATCTACGATGGTTCGTTACGGCATTGGCATACTGGGGATAAGTGAATGGAGGTGGTCAGGATTTGGACGGTTGAAACGCAAACAAGCGAAACCATCATATATTCAGGCAGGGACGATGATATACACCAGAGTACTGGAGTGGCAATAATCATGTCCAAGAAGGCTGCTAAATGTTTGGGCAGCTGAATAGCAATAAGTGACCTCATCATAAAAGCTCACTTCTATTCACGCTTCATCAAGACGACAATTATTCAGGTTTACGCTCCTACGAATGAGGCGGAGGATCAGGAGAAGGACGATTTTCATGAACACTGAACTGCAAAAGATCGTGGACGAAGTATCGCGCTATGACACGCTCTTAGTCGTGGGTGATTGGAATACAAAAGTAAGTGAAAAACAAGACGGAGAGAAGGGCATCGTAGGAGCGTTTGGAATGGCGGGACAGAGAAGTGACAATGGAGAGCGCGGAATGGTGTCTTTTTGTGCACTAAATAATCTTGCAATCGCGTCTACAATGTTTCCGCTTAAGAACATTCATAGGTACACGTGGACTTAACCAAATGGCCAGCACCACAACCAAATCGATCATATGGCTGTTCGCTTAAATTTTAAACAATCAGTACAAGATATTAGAGCATATAGAGGCGCAGATTGCGCGAGCGACCATAATTTGGTGATTGCCAAGGCACTGTTAAAGCTGGTAAGAAAGGGCAAGAGGGTAGAGACAGTCAGGAGATATGAGACTAGCAAGTTGACCGTGCCTGAAATTAGGAAACAATTTCTGTTGGAATTAAAGAACAGGTTTAGCTGCTTATTTCTGGAGGACGCGGACGGCGAAAACAGGTGCTATGATGAGGGCGCAGTGGTACGTGGAAACGAAGGAGAGGAAAAGTGGAAAAAGATCAGAGAAAGTTATTGCGAAACAGCTAGAGATGAGAAATATGAAATATTCAACATGACACGAGCGTGGGACAGAAAAATCTGAGTCCCCGACAGGAATCGAACCCATGACCTCCCGAACACCGGGCGGGCGCTCTATCCACTGAGCTACGAGAACTCATGGAGAGCACGGTTATTTTTGCTGAGCTCATATGTGACAGGTGTCCGGCATACTGCTAGGATCAGCACTGCCGAATTCATCATGAGTAGTGATAAGTAAATGAAGATGGTGAATTTTGAGCTCGGTAATTAAATGTGGTCATGGGTTCGATTCCTGTCGGGGACTCAGATTTTTCTGTCCCACGCTCGTGTCATGTTGAATATGATCCTAGCAGTATGCAGGACACCTGTCACATATTAACTCAGTAAAAATGACCTTGCTCTCCATGAGTTCTCGTAGCTCAGTGGATAGAGCGCCGCTTGGTGTTCGGGAGGTCATGGGTTCGATTCCTGTCGGGGACTCAGATTTTCCTGTTCCACGCTCGTGTCATGTTGAATATTTCATATTTGACATTTAATTACCGAGCTCAAAATTCACAATCTTCATTCGCTTATCAGCTAGAGATGTGCTGGGCTACAGAGCAAGGAAAAGCAAAGGATGGATCAACCCTGAGAGCTGGAAAGGCATTGAAGAAAGGAAACAGCTAAAACAAAAGTCAGTTGGCACAAGATCAGAAAGGGTGAGAGTCAAATTGCAAAAGGATTACAGAAAGAAGATATGGAAGTGAAGAGAAGTTTGAGAAAGGATAAGAGAGCGTGGGCTAATAACATAGCCCAACAAGCTGAGGACGTTGCAAAGCGTGGGCAGATGAAGAGCGTTTATGATGCCACGAGGAGGCTATGTAGTGAACCTCCAAAGAAAATCGACGTAGTGAGAAACAAGGCAGGGAAGTTGTTGACCAACGAAGACGAGGTGCGGCGGGAGATGGAAAAAGCACTTTGCAGAAATGTTGAACAGACCAAGTCCAGAAATAGTGGCTGAGACGGAAAGCGAGGTGGAGGTGATGGACGAAATATCTTCGGGTCAGGAGCGCGATAGTCAGTATGGGCGCAGGGAAAGCACCTGGGGTGGACGGTATAACCGTTGAGCTGTTGAAAGCTGATATGACAACAACAGTTGAAGTGCTACACGACCTCTTTTGTGGGTTTGTTTGTATGAGTGTCTGAGTCGATTTCTGCAGATTGGAAGAAGGGTCTTATTGTCAGGTTACTAAAGAAAGGGAATCTTATTAAGTGTGGAAACTGGAGGGGGATAACTCTTATGTCTGTCGCAGCAAAAGTGATGAGCAAGGTGTTGATCCAGAGAATATCAGACGGCATTGATGCAAAACTACGCACAGAGCAGGCTGGTTTCAGGCGAGGAAGAAGTACGATAGAGCAGATATTCATCCTTAGGCACATTGTGGAGCAAAAATGGAATGGAATTCCACCTTGTACGTATGCTTTGTCGATCACGAAAAGGCCGTTGACAGCGGTGACAGGAAAGCTTTGTGGAAGATTATGGAGAGTTACGGGATCCCGCCAAAGCTTATCAGAATGGTCAAAGCAATATATGATGGAAACCAGTGTATGGTAGTTGACGGTGCAGGTTTAACTGGCTGGTTTGACGCAAGGTCTGCCGTGAAACAGGGGTGTAATATGTCAGAGTTCTTGTTCTTGCTTGTAATAGACTGGATCATGATAAAAACGCTAGAGGGTAACAACACAGGTATTAGGTGGAAGCTGTGGTCCAAGTTAAACTACTTGGACTTCGCTGATGACGTTGCTCTTATATCCAGCACAAAACAACAGATTCAAAAGAGAGTGAGAAGCCTCAGCACCAACAGCAAGGCAACTGGATTGAAGATTAATTCTGAGAAGACCAAACTTCACAGACTGAACACAACCAACAACGAAAAGGTACAGGTTGAGGATCGAGACATCGATGACCTAGAAAGTTTTGTGTACCTGGGGGGTGTCCATGTCAGCTCTTCTGGCGGTACGGAAGATGACATCAAAGCAAGGTTTGGCAAGGCAAGAGCCGCTTACATCAAACTGGAAAAGATTTGGAAGAAGAGTCAGTTTACCACCAAGAACAAGATCAAAATCTCAAAGTCTAACGTCATCTCAGTACTGTTGTATGGTTGCAAAACTTAGAGAATGACCCAAACTGATGAGAAAAAACTGGACGCATTTCTACACAAGAACCTTCGCCAGATATTAAAAATCTACTGGCCAATGCGTATAACCAATGAGGAGATAAGGAGAAGAACGGGGATGTAAACGATAAGTAGGCTGGTGGCGAGGAGGAGATCGGCGTGGTTAGGACATGTTCTCAGAATGGATCACAACTCACATCCAAGAACTGCACTCACATGGGTGCCAGAAGGCACCCTTGTGATTAGTATATACCACAGATTAGTATATACCACACAAGTGAATGGTACTTTTCGCGCGCGCTGATTGGCTATCCCGGAGGTGATTAGCCGAGTACTATTCACCTCCGAGCAGCCGAAGAAAAACAAAATTGCTTGTCATTATATTGTCACAAATAAAGTTACTCATTGGGCCGCTAGTTATTCCGTTTGTGTGGTACAGACTAAAACAATTATTTACCTCAGTGTCGGTGAAAGTGGTGGATATTTACCTCCACTTCAGTGAATAATTGTTAAATATTCCTCAAACTGCGCGCGTTGCGAAAAAGATTTGAAGGACAATAAACACGATAGCCTCCATTTGGGGCGAAAACATGCTAGGATGTTTGTCCTTGGACATTATCTGTTCCTCGTAGCTTATAGTTTTCCTTGAGCTACGCTCTCGAAAAACTGTCCGCTCCTCGGAACAGATAATGTCCGCGGACAAATATCCCAGCATATTTTCGCACCAAATGGAGGCTATTGTTTATATATTTCGGAAGGCACGGCCTTCCTTCTTTAGGGTGTTACAGAGAACACCCTGAAGAAGGAAGGCCGTGCCTTCCGAAACATTGAAAAATATATCCCTATACTGTGCAATCAGCCTTGCTAATTTTCGTCTATTATTCAACTTATCGCTGATTAGATCCTCTACAACGAGAGAAATCGTACCTAGTCCCTTTGCGCTCTGCAAATGTTTTTTTGTGTACACATATAAACGTTACCACTTTTCAATATTTATATGTAAACGAAAAAACAATTTACAGAGCACGAAAAGGCCTAGGTACGAGTTTAGCCCTACAGTTTTACGCAGGACTTGTCAGTAGCGATTTTCTCTGTAAAGTCGCATAGATATAACAAGGCAGGAAGCTTTGGCCAGTTTGAAGACAAAACACTACTCGGAAACGAGTAAAATTGGCACACATAAAAGCATTTATTCAACTTCACTTGCAATCACTCATCTTCACTTGCATGCACATTCCTTCACTTGTATGCACTCATTTTCACTTGTACACACTCATCTTTAATTTATACGCACTCTCTTTCACTTGCACGCACATACCCTCTCTTGTACGCACTCACTTTCACTAGTACGCAATTACTTTCACTTTTACGCCCTTTCCTTCGCTTATATTCACCCAGCTTACCTCTTACGCACTCTCCTTCACTTGTGCGCACTCATCATTAATTGCAGTACTCATCTTCATTTGCATTCACTCGTCTTTACTTGTACGCACTCATCTTCACTTGTACCTTCTTATCTTCACTTGTACGCACTCATCTTATACGCACTCACGTTTACTTTTACGCACTCTCCTTCACCTGTATTCACCCACCTTCACATGTACGCACTCATCTCTAATTGTACGCACTCTCCCTCACCTGTATTCACTCATCTTCACTTGAACGCACTCTCCTTCACTTATACGCACTCATCTTCACTTGCACGCATTCATCTTCATTTGCACGCACTCCTCTTCACATGTACCAACTCTCCTTCAC
Source organism: Platygyra sinensis (assembly GCA_019787425.1). NCBI lineage: Eukaryota > Metazoa > Cnidaria > Anthozoa > Scleractinia > Merulinidae > Platygyra > Platygyra sinensis. Next base: position 9,196 of record JAHPZR010046071.1, read on the forward strand.
TTGTACGCACTCTCCTTCACTTGTATTTACCCAGCTTCACTTCTTGTACACACTCATCTTCAATTGTACGTAATCTCTTCCACTTGTGTTCACTTACCTGCACTTGTACGCACTCTCCTTTACTTATACGCACTCCTCTTCACTTGAACGCACTCTCCGTCACTTGTGGTCACTCATCTTCATTTGTATTCACTCTCCTTCACTTATACCCACTCCTCTTCACTTGCACACTCTCCGTCACTTGTGTTCACTCAATCATGTTCACTTGTATTCACTCATCTTCACTTGTGCGCACTCCTCGTCACTTGTACGCACTCTCCGTCACTTATGTTCACTCAATCATGTTCACTTGTATTCACTTCTCTTCACTTGTACGCGCTCTCCGTCACTTGTGTTCACTCATGTTCACTCTCCTTCACTTGTACGCGATCTCTTTCACTTGCACGCACTCCTCTTCACTTGTATTTACCCAGCTTCACCTTTACTCACTCAACTTTAATTGCACGCACTCTCTTTACCAAGTATTCACTCATCTTCAGTTGTACGTTTTCTCCTTCACTTATGTTCATTCATCTTCACTTGCATGCACCCCTATTCATTTGTACACACTCATCTTTACTTGTATTCAGTCATTTTCACTTGCACGAACTCTCCTTCACTTGTACGCACTCTCCCTTCACTTGTACGCACTCTCCCTTCACTTGTACTCACCCAACTTTACTTGTTCGCACTTTCTTTCACTTTTACTCAGTCACATTAACAAGTATGCTGCACTCACCGAAGCGAAGTAGAGTGCGTACAAGTGAAGATGAATACGTACAATTGAAGGTGAGTAGTTACAAGTGAAGGAGAATGCGGACAAGTGAAGATGATGAGTGCATGCAAGTGAGGGAGAGTGTACAATTGAAAAGAGTGAGTACAATTGAAGCTGTGTGAATACAAGTTAAGAAGAGTACGTAACAGTGAAGGTGAGTGCGTGCAACTGAAGGAGAGTGCGTACGAGTGAAAATGAGTGAATACAAGTGAAGGAAAGTACGTACAAGTGAAGAAGAGTGCATACAAGTGAAGATTAGTGAATACAAGTGAAGGACAGTGCGTACAAGTAAAGGAGAGTGTATATAAATGAAGATGAGTGCGTATAAGTGAAGATGAGTGAATACAAGTAGGATAGTGCGCACAAGTGAATACAAGTAGGATAGTGCGCACAAGTGAATACAAGTAGGATAGTGCGTACAAGTGAATACAAGTAGGATAGTGCGTACAAGTGAATACAAGTAGGATAGTGCGTACAAGTGAATACAAGTAGGATATGCGTACAAGTGAAGAGGAATGCATACAAGTAAAGACGAGTGCATACAGTGCACTCGAGTGCATACAGTGCATACAGTACTGTACCGTTGAGTACGTGCAATTAAAGATGAGAATGTGCAAGTGAAGATTACGTACAAGTGAAGAGGAGTGCATGCAGGTGAATATAAGTGCATACAAGTGAATGGGAGTGCATGCAAGAATAGATTAGTGAATACAAGTGAAGGAGAGTGCGTACAGTTGAAGGTCAGGACGTACAAATGAAGGAGGGTGTGTACACGTGAAGCTAGGTGAATACAAGTGTAGGAGAGTGCGTAAAAGTGAAGGTGAGTACGTAAAGTAAATGTGAGTGCATACAAGTGAAGGAGAGTGAATACAAATAACGGAGAGTGCTTAAAAGTGAAGAGGAGTGCGTACAAGTAAAGGAGACTGCGTGCGAGTGACGATGAGTGAATATACGTCTCGCGTGAAGGAGTGTTTACAAATGAAGATGAGTGCGTATAAGTGAAGATGAGAAACAAATCATCGACATTGTAATTGTATTGTAATGTTGAGTAAAATAAAAATATTATTAAAAAAATCGACAGCGCTGTCTATCTAAGTTACGCTGCAACAAGGAAGCAGAGTTGCTCGTCAAAGCACTCGTCTAACTCGACATATACTTTATACTTTTATACTTTATACTTTATTTTTAACCATAATTTAAAGAATTAAATTTAAATATCTACAAACCCGCTTGTAGCATAGCTAATCTAGGCAGGTTGTATTAATTATAGTCATATTAACTGAGCAAAAAGTGATTTAACAACAGCTACTAAATAAATAAACATACACACATTAATAGTTAATCAAACACATAAGTAAAAAGGTATAAAGCTGGTCCATATCCAAGAGTCAAGTAGAAAAATCATTTCTCTCATTAGTTTAAAAAGATTCGTGGATAATCACACTCCGCCGAACGTTTGCTGGGATTACGTTTTCCCCTGTAAAAGAATAGAACAACAAGGCCAAAGACTGAAGGTATTAGAAAAGCAGTGTATTTTCTTTTCACTCCACTAATATAACTTGTTTTTTTTAAAGAAAAAAAAATACATCAGTGACAACACTGAACTTCATTTTGCAAGATGCAAGAAGTTATTTCATAACATTTTTCTTATGCTTCATGAAACATCTTCTGATATTTAATTATTTACTTATTATTTATAAAATCATTTAGTTATTCACGTACGTTCTTTTAGTTTTAAGTTTTTGTTTGTAGTTGCAGTGCAGTGACAGCACCACCTGTAAACTTGCCTATCTTCTCATTTCTGGTAAAACACTGGTATAAAATATATCAAAATGTAAGTGTAGCACCTGCACCTATGTAAGCACTTGATGACATAGCCTCTATAAAAAGCATATGTAGTGCCGAATTAAATTCAGGAATTTTAAGTTCGACAAAAGCACGGCAGAAGAACGGCCTCTGAATCAAACGTTTGAACTAAGTTCGGCAAGCTCAGCCATGTCACACGACTCTGACACGGCAGATATTCAAACGTCATGCTTCTGCCGCGCAAAACAAAATTTATAAATTACATTAAATGTAGTTTGATGGAAATGTTTTTTCTTTGCGGGGAGTTACGAGGAAAATAGTTACGTGGCTTCAGTAAATCCTGAACTTGATATGACTCTGGCAAGACGTCTGAATCAGAGTCGTGTTTCTAGGTGTTTCTGCCATGCGTAAGTCGAGCGTAACTAAAATTAAGTTAGGCACGGCAGAAGCAAGATGTCTGAGCTGGGCCTTAGCCGACTTGTATAAACGACAATCCAAAATTGTTTCTTGTAAGCCAGGAATTTTTGACAAACAAAGCTCTAAAATTCATTTCAAAATAAACAGGCAACTAGATGGAACAAGTAATGTACCAGTCAATTCCAAAACCGCCCCCACCCCCCCGGGCATTTGACTCGCGTTAAGCTCCGTACAGTGGGGAATTTGACACAAAATGAGGCCCGCCCGGTGGGGCATTTGACTTTCCTGTCAAAACGTCTGCCATCAGTCGGAAACAAAAGGATTTCGAAATTCTTTGATTCAGCACGTGAGCCGCGTTCTCGGGTCATTGCTCTTGTCGATTCCACGTGGGTTTTTCTGTTGTTGTCGTTTTATATGGTTATATCGTGGAATATGCCTTTGTTTAAAGCGTGGATCGAAGAAAAGCTGAACAAGAAATTCGTAGTGACTGACAATTTTGCAGAACTTGTTTCCAAAGGTAAGCGATTCTGTTTTCCCTGGAGGGTGGGGGATTTGACCCTCTTTGAAGCTCTAACGGGTGGGGCATTTGACCTTCTCAACTGGCAACATAGCGGGGAATTTGACCAAAATTTTTCAAAAAAGTCAAATGCCCCGGGGTTTGCCTAGGGGGGATGGGTTGTTTTGGAATTGACCGGTACATAAATTGGTAGTTTTACATTAAATGCACGGAATCCAACAGTACGTACACAGAATTCAATTCAAAAGAATTGAATTTTAGTTTAAACTCTCACAAGCATTAATTTTGCAGATAACTTGCCTCTTCCGGGTGTTCAATCGGTTGGGAAGCACCGCTAAGAAGAGCGAGTCGAAAGCAAGGCGAGGGGTTAAGTAGCAAACATATTGCCATTCCAGCGGTCAGTCAGTCCTTTACCAGCCGTCACAAAGAACTGTCACGGCCCCCAGAGATGTACGAACCTTACTCAGAACAAAGATCAAACACGCGCCGAAGCAATCATTCTACCAGAGGGCACTGCCATCGAAAGCACCAAAAGAACTATGGCGCAAATTCACCGAATCCTTAATCCCAGTTCAAAGCCTATTCGTGCAGATGCTGATGAGTTGAACATAGATTTTAGCAATACAACTCAGAGAATACTGGGGACTGAATCATCCTCAATAGAAAACCTGCGAATCACAAAGAAGTCGACTCCTTCGAACTACGTAAAGTCACCTTTAAAGAAGTCGAGCGACAGATAAAAAAAAAACATCAGAACTGATTGTGCAATCGGGCCTGATCTACTCCCTTCTAAATATATCAAGCTTGTGACAGAATACATCACTTCACCGCTAACCAACATAATTAATGAGTGCATCGACCAAAACATCTTTCCAAAGGCATAGAAAACATCGAGGATATCGCCGGTACCCAAGATTGACAGTCCAAGGGAATGTGATGACTATACTAGACCAATAGCTATCCTACCCGTGCTCTCCAAAGTATGCGACCCAATAGTACTTAACCAGATGATAGAACACATCGACGCGCACAGCATATTCCATGACAGGTTCTCTGGCTACAGAAAAAGACATTCAACAACAACGCTGTTGCTGCGCTCCTGAGACGACATTTTCCGAGCCATGAAGAGCGGTGAACTTACCATGGCTATATTCAGAGATTTCTCAAAGGCGTTTGACACGGTCGATCACACCAGTATCAAAAAAAATGCACAACATGGGATTTTCAAAGCGCTTCCTACACTGGATTCTAAGCTATATTGGTGAGAGACGGCAATTTGTACAAATCAACGATAAAACATCCGCGCTTGTTGACGTGCAATTTAAAGTACATGTACCACAAAGCTCGATCTTGGGGCCAGTCTTGTATAATTTATACGCAAACGACCTTAACGATATCCATGACTGCACGGCATTCTAATATGCAGACGATACGACTTATATTAAGCACCCTTCAGATCTGGACAATACAGTTGGGAGAATTGAATAGAACGATGCGAGCCCTTGAAGGCTGGTAGAGCAATTCCAACTTCTCCTTACTGCAACAAAGACCAAGCAAATCCTAATCTCCACAGAACAAATGTCAAGAGTGCTTAAATTAGATGATCAAGTGCCCCAGATAAACGCAAATGGAGAAGTGTTAGTTAAGAGTCACTTCGCACAAATTCCTTAGTGTGTGGATTCAGGAAAGCCTTGAATGGACCAAACACATGACTAAGACCGTTTCATCGTGCTTTGCAGCTCAATCTGCAATCAAAAAGATCAGAAATAAAGCGCATAAAGCCTTAAAGGAGCAATTGGTTGAGACTTTGGTACTTTTGAACGTCGACTACAATGACATTGTAGTGTACCCGTCACCGTAGTACCTTGAAGCAAAATTACAGCGAGTTCAAAAACCCGCCACAAGTTTGTTAACAAGCATTATGCAAAAATAGCGGATGTTATTAGATTAGGATGGCTCCCTGTAAAGGAAAGAACTGAAATGCATTTATTGAAAACAACTCATAGAGCTTTATACGATGCTTACTGGAGAGCTATTTAACTTTGCAGATACTTCAAATTACTATGAATCTACGCTCGTGTGCTACACCACAACTGGTTATGCGTTTTGAAACAGGAACATTTCAAGATTCAACCTCCAGGTTATAATCAACAGTCTGCCAAATAACACCAAACGTGAGAATAATGCTAAAACATTTGCGAGGAACTGAGTTCTTAAGTTTTTGAAAACTAAGGCCAAGCTCAGATTAAATTGATTTCAATTTATATTTTTATTTTCATTTTTTTTTAGATATTTGCAAGTGTTTTCCACACAGTTCATTACTTGTAAATTATACTGATATATCATGTGTATTTTTAAACTGTAGTTAGTTCATGATGAATGTAGAAATGTCATTATCAAACCGTTATCATCATCATCATCATCATCATCATCATCATCATTAGTATTATCAGTATCAGTATTATTATTATCGTTATTATGGTTATTATGGTTATTATGATTACGATGATGATGATGACGACGACGACGATGATGATACTATGCAAAAAACAGTAGACTGATCCCACGGCGAAGAGAGGAAAAGAAATAAAACAGCAATGAAATTAAAACAAGTACAGTATAATTGCCCGATATTTCGGTTTGAAAAACAAACCTTCTACGGGGGCTAAAAGAAAATGAATGCAAAAAATACAAAATGACCGTTACATATATTAAGAGCTTTGAAATATAAAATAAGAAGCTACGATAGGTTAAAAAAGTAGCTAATTTTGTTCATCGCGTCTATTGATACCAAGCGGCTCAAGTGTCATTGCCTTGTTTATAAGATGTGTCTCACGTGCTTTTCGTACGGAGTCCGGCACGCTTGCTGTGAATGAATTCCAAGGGAGTTAAAGAAGATGGTCAATGGAGTGGCCAGGTTGGTTAAAATGTGTAGAAACAGGAGTGGGCTGGACGAGTTGATGGTGATTCTGGATGGAACGACGATGTTCGCCAAAGCGTTCGTGTAGCTGGCATTTTGTCTCTCCAATATACTGCTTTGTGCATTTCTAACATTCAATTAGATAAACTAAATTTCTAGATTTACAATTTAAATTATCATTTATACGTCGTTCTTCTTTAGTTGCAGAGAAAGTATATTTAGTTTGGCCTTCTTGTAAGAACGGGCAGGTGAGGCAGCGAGGGTGATTACACTTATAAATGCCAGGGGGTGCTTTTTGTTGTGGATTAGTGTTGTCAGGCAACTGAGTTTTTACCAAAAGATCGCGTACGTTAGGAGTCCTTTTATAAGCTACGACAGGTGGAGGCGAAAATGTTTGCTTGCAGCGGGCAGAGGAATGTAGAATGTTCAAGTTCTTGCGTATAGTAGCAGAAGCGTTAGGAAGAGCTGGATTAAAGGTAATGACAAATGGAGCCGCTTGGTATCAATAGACGCGATGAACAAAATTAGCTACTTTTTTTTAACCTATCATAGCTTCTTACTTTATATTTCAAAGCTGTTATACGTAACGGTCATTTTGTATTTTTTGCGTTCATTTTCTTTTAGCCCCCGTAGAAGGTTTGTTTTTCAAATCGAAATATCGGGCAATTATATTGTACTTGTTTTAATTTCATTGCTGTTTTATTTCTTTTCCTCTCTTCGCCGTGGGGATCAGTCAACCGTTTTTTGCATAGTATCTTTTGATTTTAACTGATCCAGGTCTCCAAAGATCCGGCACCCTTTTGCATTGGTTTGTCGTTGTGGTCTTGCCGATATTAGACGATGATGATGACGATGACGATGATGATACTGATGATGATGATGATGATGATGATGATGATGATTATGATGCTGATGATTTAGATTATAATTATTATTACTAAGAAAGAAACTTATTCCTTGCTGAAGCTCATTAAACACTATACGTGTTGTATATCCACCCCAAGTATCTGTTCACGTGTCACTGCGTCGGCCAAGGCAGTCAATGTATTAGCCATATTAGCCAGCATGCCTCCGTGTGATCGTGAATAGCGCTCTAGTCGTTCGATTCTCTCGTGGATGACTTCCATACTTCTATTTAACCTTGCAAGTTCTCCGTGTTGAACAGGAGATTCCAGTAAACGATTAAAGCGATCTTGAAGATGGATTCGCTCATTTTGCAAAGCATTCAAGTTTTCTTGAAAAGCATCAAAATCCCGATTCTGGCAATCTAAAGTGTGTTGAACCTGGTCGACTTTGTTAGAAACATCATGGAACGCATCACAAAGGTGGCGAATGTTTTGCCTGAGAAGAGAGTTTTCACTTATGAGAAAATCGAGTTGAGCCACCCTATTTTCCAAGTCGCTTAACCTTTGTTCGTGTTGATCAGTGATGGAATTACGCGAGGATGTGTTTCGAGCGTCGCTGTTTCCTGAAGTCACTTCTTTTGCTATTGGGGCAATTTCTCCTGTGAATTGCAAGCTGTTTTCCCGAGAGCTCTTAATTTTACCTGCTTTACTACCAGTCAGTAACAAGGGAACCCGTCGTTGTAAAAGTTCGTTGACGTTTAACTGCTCTTTCTGCAGAAGCAATGAATACGAATAAATCATTATTGAAAATAACTCATTCGACAAAACCTGGTTACCCCATATCGGGCCATTTGAATTGCGACTTAATTTTTGGCTTCCGTTTCACGGACACTTAAACAGGTACTTACAATAAGCATGATATATTTCTAAAATGAAGAACGATAATTGCGGTGATAGTTAAATTATCTGCTGCTAATGCAGACATA
>JAHPZR010046071.1:22500-25000 GCA_019787425.1 Platygyra sinensis
CGTTCACCGGCGAACAATAATTTAAGAGGGTTAAGCGACTTCTTTTCTGTTAACCTGGCTGCCTGCCATTTTTAGCTCGTACATTAGTTTGGGTAGCCCTATCACTTTTTTTCCTCTACCAAAACATTTTACTTTCCAACTCTGGGATTAAATACAAATTTTGTTGTTGCACGTTGACAGATTCATTGGTTTGTTGATAGTGTTTCACTGATGTTATAATAATTGAGAGGGGAAGACTGAACACTGAGTTGACCCAAAACAAAGACTGTTATTTACTGGCGGCATGATTGCATATCATTTTGCCATAAGTGCAACCGTATTAATGCGCCATTACTCAGATTGAATTCAGATTGATAACCCTCAACAGTCTGTCCTCAACAGTTCTGTCACCAACCACTGATTAAAAAGGACACTGGACTCACTTTGTAAGAAAAGGTACCTGGTTGGGTGATGGTTTTTGTTTTGGGTGAGGAAAATCAGTACAAGTAGGAAAGAACTTCTTTTCAATTTTTGTACTTTACCTGTACTTTAATTGTCACAACTTACTGAGGATGGCTATGTGGCCTAGTTCTTTTTCATCAATATCTAAAACCCCTGACTCAACAATAATAATGTCAAAATAAAAAACAAATGATCCTGGTTAAGGGGGGAGAAACTTAACTACAAGTCTGTTACTAAGGAAATCTCAAAACCACCTTTTTTTGGCTCCTGAAGTCCAGTGGGCATCACAGTTTAACGTGTTCGATTCATGTTTCCTTTAAATGTTTCGAACCACGCCCATATTTGGTATGTCAAGTGACCACAATAGAAAACGTCTAAAAACTCTGACTGAGTGGATCATTTTGGAAATATAACAATACATTTTGCCAAAACATGGCACTATCTACAACTTGCAGCATGCGTTTGAGGAAATGTACAATATTTTGAAAATTATAGATCTTTAAGAGGCTATAAAAGCACTTCAAGATCTATAATTTCCGAAATATTGTACATTTCCTCAAACACATGCTACAAGTTGAAGATAATACTGTGTTTTGGCAAAACTTAATTAATAACTAATAAATTACCTCAAAATCATGTAACCTTCCATACCAATGACATCCCGAATCCAAAAACAAACAGTGGACTTCTAAGTTAAGCACTTCATTGCAGAAAATGGCATCTGGTGAGAACTGGAAAAAAAGATATGGAGCATTGAAAATAGGTATGTAAGGTAGGTAAAGTCTGCATACAAGCCAATTGTGGCTCATCAAGTCAGAGCTTATCCCGGTTTGTAGAGCATGAAGCGACTAGGAGTATTTCTACCTCCCCCCTGGATGGGATGCTAGTCCATTGCAGGGTTACCCCCCAGCATTGAGTTTGCCCATACCTATTTATACACCTGGCATGGGTGGAGAGAGTAACGCATCTTGCCTGGACCACTCGCTCCAGGGTCAAGCGCACTAACCATGAGACCACCGTGAAAGGTTAAAAAATGTGAACATTGAAACATCGAAAACAGGCAAGGTCAAGTCTACACTCTGGCCAAGTAAGCTCAGATCATAAAAGCTTACATGTATATATTAGGTTTCTGCAGCAGTTAAGCAACGAGAAGTATCACCACTGTTCCCTAATTAGATGCAAGCAAATTCAACTTGCATGTTGAACTCTAGAATTTTACCAGGATTTTCTATAATTAAACATGCCTAACTGTAAGAGGCACTGTGAAAGAGAGGAAAGTTTTGCTCAAGAACACAACGCAAGCAGTACAGCAGCAGATCTTGAGAGACATGTTGCCTCCCTGTACTTCTCATTTTAAAATGCAAAAAACCTGGCCCATCGTCCCTAATAATAGAAAAAAATTTCTTGGATCAGAAATCCAAAAAATGATCAATTGTAAGTACTAATTGTTCAGCTTGTGGTTTTATTATTTTTTCCCAGTTAAAGTTTACTCGATAAGCATAACCAAGATTGTAGAAATTATGTACAAAATATATCAGGGACTTCCCAAGAGATGATTGTGAAAGGAATATATCGGAAGAAAAGTCAATGTCAGGGGTTAATTTGCGCCAAAAATTTGCCTTTTTGCACATACTCCCTTCTTCTCCCCCAGAGAAATAACCTGGCTTGAGCCCACGATCCAATAAAAAAGGAACAGTCACTGATCAGTTGTCAACTTCGATGAGCTCTAAACTTGAGCTGTGATATGGTCACATGATACTGGTCAGGGGAGAGCTTATTTTGACAGCTGTGAATGATATAGCTATCATAATGGTAAAAGTACACTCTCATGTGTACATACCTACATATGTATGTACGGACGTACATACGCACAGTCAGGTGACAACCAAAATGATTTTTAGATCGATGGGTCACCAAATTTTCTAAGGTATGGGGCTCTGCTTGCTTGCCTTTGACACACAGGAGCTCCCCTATTTAAAGGCAGTCTCTTCAAATACCAGATATTAAACTATTCACTGATGCTAATTCCTGTTGAACTTAACAGCTGAAAGTGAATGCT
>JAHPZR010046071.1:35000-42500 GCA_019787425.1 Platygyra sinensis
AAATTGAAAAATTTAGGCTAAACCATTTAACCTTGAGATAGTTCCTTCAACTTTGGCTAGGAGTAGGAGGAAGCCAGACCACTCATTCAGTAGCAGCGTTGTCGTCATGATTACAGGGGTATCACTTCAGTCATTGAAACGATGCTAGTCCAGCGAATATTAAGGCGCTCCTTGAAACCCATTAAAGGGACACCCATACAAAAAGGACATTATATGGAAGTCCCCCGAGGGGATCCCCGGGGGACTTCCACCATTAGTCATCTATACTCTTGGGTAAAGAGAAGCTATGTGAGATTAAACAGTCTGCGGAGAACAACACAACGTCCTCGGTCAGGCCTCGAATCAAAATTTTTCGGTCTCTACGTGCGTCACTTTTTTAGGAACCTTGGTTCGCTATGACTGCTAAAAAAAACGTTCTGCGATCGCTGCGACAACGGTCGCTGAGATAGATTTAAGTTGCTTCTTAATTTCAGCTAATTTGCAAAAATGTCATGTAATTTTTCCCACGCAAATTGCTCCATTAACCGCATTAGTGGCTCAAAATAGCTGCTCTCTATTTCGGCGCTCACTAGACTTACTGAACCGGCAGACTGAGATTAGTGAGTTTAAGCATGACGTTTACGGCAGACGGCGAACGGCAAAGGTCACTGCTGATTTTCTATTCTATTCTTGTAATCCTGAAATAAATCATACAAAAATAGAAAAGTGTCTCTTACTATTCACTGCAAATACAATTATTTTGATTCTACTGTACAGAGAGCTGAAGACAGACGGCAAAAGTTTCATTTCTGCCGTTTGCCGTTTGACGTAAACGTCATGCTTAACCTCTCTAATAGCAGTTGGACGCGTGTTGCACTAACAAGTTTGAAGACTCCGGATCCACACTTCAGCTCAAATAATATGACTCGTTGTAGTGTAGCAGTATGCCAACATTACTGACACGAACAAAGTTACGTCAGTATTTGACATAATTAGCAATTATTGAATGAGGCTGAGTAGGATATGAAGAATTCTGCAGATCAAGGAGAGTGTTATCCGCAGAGGCCGGAGCCCGGAGGCCGAGGTGGATAACTATCTCGGGATAACTATGAAGCAGTTTTCATATCAAAAATACTATTTCCTGTATTTGTTATTCGATGCTATGTATTTGTCATTCAGTGATGTGTATTTGTCATTCAATTGTGTGTATTTGCCATTCAATTGTGTGTGTATTTGTCATTCAGTTATGTGTATTTGCCATTCAGTTGTGAGTATCTGTCAATCAGCTGTGTGTAATTTTCATTCAATTATGTGTTGATTATTTAGTGATGTCCGTTTATCGTTCACCCTGTTATGCCTTTCTATTCTTCATTCAATTATGGCTTGTTGCCATTCAATTATTAAATATCGATCCAATATTGATTGACCGCTCATACATGAGCCCGCAAGAGCACCGCTGAATACGACAGGCACAAGATGGCGGCAGCTTGGCCGTGTGTTTTTAAGGAAGAAGCGGGCTACTTGAGATAATCCAGAAATTAAACGTTGGACACCTACATTACCATGAAGCAGATTATTTTATAAACTGGATAGATTGGAAGCAGTCCCAACTTGCAGACGTCGATGATCGTCAAGAGCCATAATAGTCCTATTATGGCTCTTGGATCGTGTATTCGGCTGTATTTCAGAGGTTAAGTATCTGCACAGGTGGCCCAAGCTCACTATTTGAGCATATATTAATGTATATATAAATATCAAAGAGTTCGGTTTTTAGAAAAACAATGTTTGACAACTGATATGATTATGTAAGAGATTGACCATCAGACCTTATCCACCATATGGGAGTTCGGTTGTAAAGTTAATAATTAATCGCTCTTCGTTATAAGAGTTTGTATGGAGAATATTCCTGTTGCTTATAAATGTATGAAATTCGCAATAAAGTTTTCCTTTTAACTCACCGATGTTGTCTCCTTGTCATTTCCTGTGATTTTGTAGCGTTTTAGGCCTCCTAGATGCAGTCCAAGGCTTTTCTTTTCCTAAAATGTTTTATGGTCACAAAGTGTTCATAAGCGAAAACAGCCAGAAAGAATCGAGATATTTACCCTCTCCGGTTTATCGCTGTCGCGTCCAGTGGATACAAAACTTACTTCAATTTGAACAACGTACATTATGACTCTGTGTCTTCTATTTCTTCGGTAAACGTTCACCAGCAAATGTTATCAAAGTGTCGGCTGATGTTTTAAACCTTGTTAGTTTTTCACTGTTTAATCGACGCCACAGCGATAAACCGGAGAAGATAAATATATCGCTTCTTTCTGGTAGTTGCCTCTGAACATTGCGTGACCATAAAACACCAGGTGATAAGAATTGAGACGAATTTACAATGCAAGTCTTTTTCGAAAAAATAAAAATCTTTTTTTTTCGACAAAATTGAGGGGTCTGAGTTTTCGAGGTCTGAGTTTTCGGGGTCTGAGTTCTCAGGTCTGAGTTTTCGTGATACCTTTTCTTTAATAACACACGGCCAAGCTGCCGCCATCTTGTGCCTGTCGTATTCAGCGGCGCTTTTAACCGGCTCATGTATGAGCGGTCAATCAATATTGGATCGATATTTAATAATTGAATGGCAACAAGCCATAATTGAATGAAGAATAGAAAGGCATAACAGGGTGAACGATAAACGGACATCACTAAATAATCAACACATAATTGAATGAAAAATACACACAACTGAATGACAAATACTCACAATTGAATGGCAAATACACATAATTGAATGACAAATACACACAATTGAATGGCAAATACACACAATTGAATGACAAATACACATCACTGAATGGCAAATACACGTCACTGAATGACAAATACATAGTATCGAATGACAAATACAGGAAATAGTATTTTTGATATGAAAACTGCTTCATAGATAACACCCTCCGAGATCTGCAGAATTCTTCATATCCTACGAAAGCCGAATTCAATAATTGCTTTATTATTCATTCAAAATATTTCCCCGTTCTTAAAGGAGTTTCACCATTTCGCTCTTTGTTTTTCCGCTCAACAAAAATAGCACAATCTTGCCCCCAGGTTTTCTCGGTCAACGGTTCAATAATCTGCAGCGGGCTGCACTTTTGACGTCATTTTGACGTCATTGGTTCAATAATTTGCAGCGGGCTGCACTTTTAACGTCATTGATTCAATATTTGGTTAACAGCAGCTGGTTATGGTGAATTATGCGTGTGGTTTTAACCAATCAGAAACGAAGATATATTTTGAATGAATAATAAATACTCCTACGCCACTGACAACTTCAAGAATAACTCTCTAAATGTTACAAGTGGTTATATTTGACCTCTACTAGCTTACACTGCTACTGAACCAGGGGCGGGGGAGAACACTCTACGACGCCTGGCACATTTTTTGTGTATGGATCATCCAACAAAAAGTGACGTCACATCCGGTAAAAAGACGGGCTTAGCGGCAAAATCAAATTTGACTACGACATTATTGTAAACCCTGTAATTAAAATAGGAATATTTCGTAATCGGCCGGCTATTCTAACGTTAAATTTGGCCATGAAAAACAAAATTTTGTCTTTTTCCTCGCCATATCGTTTGTTTGAAGAATAGGGCAACTATTTATTCAAAAACACGCTGTTTTGAAGGCGAGTGTTTTCACGAATGGTCGTCGTTTCTTCGTCGCTGAATTGTGCAGGAGTCTTCGTTTGCGTGGAAATAATGAATTCTAGGTAAGTTAAACTTAATTCAAATAGCCTATTCTCTTGGGTAAGCGTTACACTATTAGAAAAGCGCAGTGACAGTTTTCTAGACGTGGGAGAACCTATTTAACAGAAGCCCATTTTTTCAAATTTACCTTTGACAAACATACTCGAGTACTCGAGAGGTGTCCGATCGTATCACTACAAGAAGAGGCCCATACACATAACGCGCTTTGCGCAGCTTTCTTGCTGATCGACACTATTAACACGAATTCATGCTCTCACTTCTAATTCATACTGGTGTAATAGATTCTGTTACGATTGGTTTTGAACCCTAAACAGAGATATCTTAACTTTTCCCTTGGCAATCTCTTAATTCCTGCTTAATTAAGACTTCCATTCGTTTTACAGAGGGGACACGTGAACCCCTTAAAAATAAACAAGAGGATGTTTTTATGGGTGATTCAGTAATTTGATAGGAAATTCAGAGAACTTAAAACGGTAGATCAATTAAAAGAGTGATCAGAAGGTAGACCTTGCCAAACATATCTTACCTAATAAGTACTGTATTTACTACAGTTAATACAGCTAATTATTTTTAGGTTTGTGGGTAGGATTGTAGAGAGAACTATAAGGGGAATATAGAGGTACTGTTATTTTTTAGCATTGTAGATAGGCGTTAATACTCAGTGGGAAACTGCTAGTTTACCTGACGTGTTTACAAAGTTATTATTATCATTATCATTATCATTAATTATTATTATCATTATTATAATTTATATTATTGTTATTATGATTATTATTATTATTGTCATCATCTCATTAGTTTTCTGTTTCAACAGTGCTAATAAGTACCAGCAACATTAAGTATCAATACCCTCCCCCCAATCCTATGAGGTCAAGTATGCACCTTTTATTTCTTCAGTCCCTCTCATTTGCCTTGTTTGCAGACCAGGTTCCTTATCTTTTAATCCTTAGCTATCATATTTGCAACTTAGTTTGAAAGGTTACTCATACATTTTGCTTATTTTCAGTGTGATTTCTCTATATAAGATAACATCAAGACATTTCAGTCCCAGGAAATGAGAGAACACTGGCAATTCTGAAAATTCTCCCTTTTAGAGTTCAATTATTTTTTATTTATCACTCTTTCAATGTGCCAAATTCTTATATGTAACTGTTCACAAACAGAAATGAAATATAATGCCCCAACACCCAGCCATAAAAGAAAGTCTGGGAACAGGCAATAGCCACAATTGACACTGCCAGGCTGGTGAATTCTTGAAGTTAAATTTGGGAAATGACACTATTTTTTATTATTATTACTAATGGTTATAGGACTGAGTGGAGTCCAATTTGAATTGGTGTGTAATCATGCGAGTAATAACAAAATTAGACGACCACGCACTAGTACAATTACAGACTGAATAGAACAACACAGTCTTATCACCAATTAATCATGAAAGTTACAATTTCTGAGAAAAAATAGCCAAGTTATGAAAGAAAGGGAAAATTTGCTTGTGATTGGTTGCTTTAAACCGCAACTTTGAATGTGATTGGTTGATTTAAACTACAACTTTAATGTGATTGGCCACAACTTTGAATGATTGATTGATTGATTGAAACTAAAAGTTTGATGTGAGTTATGGCTTATTGAACTGTCTGATAACAAACTGTCCAATAATAACTTGGCAAGTGAGTTAATGAAAAAAGGAGTTTTTTTAAACCAATTACAAACAAGGACATTGTAATTTTTACAATTACTATTGAAGGTTTTTTAAATTTACTTTGGAAATAGTGTTAATATCTTTTTAAGTAAACATGTGTAGTAGTTTTAATGTCTTCATAAAAAAATACAGAGAGGTGAGACAATTTGTATTTTGCATGTATTTTACTAAATTCATATCTTATATATCATTATTATTGAACTTATAGTGCAGTTAGCTTTATGAATAAAGTTATTTTTAGTTCGTTTTTAACATTATCATTCTGATATTATCATTATCATTATTGTTGTTGTTGTTACTGTTTTTGTTAGTTGCTATTGTTGTTATTATTATTATTATCATCATTTCTGACAATGATGAGTGACCATGAAACACAACTTTGTTCCCAAGGAATTTTCCCAAAGGCCCTGGGAACAAGGTTGTATGAAACATGGTGCAGTGGAACTGAACAACCAGACTGAATGACATTGTTAGTGTTGTGAAAATGATTGCCAGCTAGTATTGTCTGAGATCAGCAAAAAAAAAATGTTCCATGCTTGAAGTTGACAGAGAGCAACAAGTTTGTACTCAAAAAATGAAGCTGCTGCCTCAGACCAGTCTTAAAGCCAGCTTTATCACTACTTGTCAAGAGTTCCTGACCAGTACCTTTCTCCAGCTTCAGGTATAACTATTAAAGGGTAAGGGAATTCTGACAAGTTTAGGTGCATGGAGGGGTAGGGAAATCTGTTGTTTAGGGACTTCCATTCATCTGGTTCTAAATTGTTGTTGATAATCTCTTATGTACTCTCCTAAGAAAAAAGGCATAGGGCAGGGATTTGATTGATCGCTTTGGCCTGGGGGTTGGGCATTCAAATTATCTTGCTGTCCTGGGGCAGGGATATTTGAATTTTTGCCCGGGGGTAGGGAATTTTACAGCGATTTTTTGAAAATGTCCACTTCCCGCCCTATGCCCCGCCTGTCCCCCGCCAGTGTGACATCGATAGGTGCATTACTGTCAAGGAAGAAATATTATCACACAAGAGTGGCTTCGTATCTTTATTGCGATAATTTCCAATATCAGTAGAGAAATCACATTTGGACAGGTCCACTGATACTCTTAAAATGTATGTTAAAGATGAGAAAAGCGGGTTGCATCAACCAAATCATAGCATTGCATGCCAGTGTGGGGGTGCATATGCCAGCATGTAACCACCTAAGAAAGACAAACAAAAATATTTACAAGTTATGTTATCAGTTCAATGACTCCATCAGTCACAAAAGACAAACAACCAGATTATTATTATTTATTAGTTTTTCATCCATCTGTCCTGTTATTAGTGTTATTGATCACTAATTTTGTTAGAATGTTGTCAAAGTAGCTGTGGATCTGCATCAACAAGTGATGACAAAATTCAATGCCAATAACTGGACACATGAAAAACTAACGTCAATTTGTTTTTTACAATAACACATTGTCTGCTCTCCCTTGTTGATGCCCTGCTTAAAATCAATGCTATAATTCATGTATCTGTCTGCTTATTGACAATGAAAATTAGCCATAATGAGGGCGTGAGAATTTCTGCAGTTATTGTTTAAAAAAGAATAATTTTGGTTAGAAAAAGGTATTTTTGTTAATAAGGGTTTCAGAGGAAAAGTCCAGATGAGTGTAAAATATTTTACAAGAGAAATTCAGAAAAAAAGGGATTAAGAGAAATTAAGTGCTTCTCTAACAATTTCTCTTGTTTGTATTTCCTTTATATATACCAACAACAGTAAACAAGATATGATGTATAAGTTTTACCTCTGATGTAAATTGTTCAAGCCAGTTTGTTGTCACTTTAAAAAGAATTGCAAGCACACCACCCACCCCCTCAGTCCCTATTCCTTCCCTACAACAGCACAGATTCCAAGATTCCATATCATCCCCCAACATACCGGTAATTTACCATAATACTCCCATACTACAATACAATCTTTTTTTCATTTTGTCAGTACAGACAGACCTAGATTCAGACTTCAGATCTCTGACTTTTTGGTCCACTTCATCTCCACTGGGCCATGAAAGGAATCATTGCAAATTTTCTAATATATGTTGGT
>JAHPZR010046071.1:47500-52500 GCA_019787425.1 Platygyra sinensis
TTAGAATCCCCACTCAGCTTCCCTCGTCCACAGTGATCAAAAAACAGAAGTATACGCCAATTAAGACGGTACAACTTTATCGCAAGCAACATTTTAGCATGCGCTCCTAGCGCAATGCAAAATGAAAAAGCATACATCGACTAATGTTGTGGGAGAACAAGTATTCTAAGTTCAAAGATGAGTTTTACGCACGTTTACAAAGTAATTAGTGGGTTTGCTTTAGAGCAAAGCAATACGTGCTATTGAGAACCCTTTTTGCACGCGACAAAGTTGTACTCCTCAAATTCCTCCCAAGACTCGCTAAAGACCAAAGCAGTTTACTCCTAAAGAGACTGATTTTGTTGCGTCGCTGGGCAAGTGAGACACTTCATTAATAATCAACTAAAAACAGATATAAAAGAGAAATAAACTGCTTGAAGCGAATTTGGAAAAGCTGACATTTCAAGCATTATCCCTTTCTGTAACGCTTCTTACAAATCAGTTATATTCACTATGATTTCAAGGAACATGGCATCGTCTCGAACAAACGCATGGCTGTTCACAGTTCAGCAAGTGAACAAACTGTTAGACATCAACTGGCGATATTCATTTCTCTTCTTGGTCTCAGGACGTAGGGCCGCTGGACATCATGCACACGGTGGCTTCTCCTTACAAATCAGATGTGTCCACAATGATCTTCAGAAACATCGTGTCATCCCGAACATACGCATGATTGTTCAGTTCAGCAAGGGAACAGAACATTGGACATCCACTAGCGATGTTGGCTTCTCTTCTTGGTCTCTCGAAGGAGGAGCTGCTGGGATCAGGTCTGAAGGCGTCGATCACGTTTTCCACGTTATCTTGATCCAGTAACACGAAGGTGACCTTCTGTCTGAATGGCCAGCGGAGTAACGCATCGTACTCACCACGCATGACCACAAGGAAAAGCGAGATGTGTGTACCTCGGCCCATGCCATCGCCATTCAAAAAGATGCGTGCACACAACTTGTATCCATGGCGACTGGTGTAAAAACAAGGGCTAAAGAAGGACGCCTGTTGTCTGGTAACTGCGTCATTTCTTCTGCGAGCATAATCAGAAATCTTCCACAACAACTGACCGTCATAGCTTGAGGATTCTTGCTGTTTCACATACTCCTCTAAATCATCCAGGGTTACGCCTCTGAATGCCGGTGTGAGCTGCCTCATGACGCTCTTATGCAAAGCTTTGTCGGGCGCGTCTTGTAGGTTGGCCAGTATATCATTAAATAAATCTTGTTCCATCTTCTTGTCATCGCGTGATCTGATCAATTCTGCCCGACTCTCTTGAAGCACCCGAACTTCATTTTCCAGATCATCGATTCTATTTTGTAGTTCTTGAAGATGACGTTGCCCCTCTTGGAGCTCACGTTGCCCCTCTTGGAGCTTACGTTGCTCTTCGTGGAGCTTACGTTGCCCCTCTTGGAGATTACCTTGCCCCTCTTGTAGATCATGTTGCCCCTCTTGAAGATCACGTTGCCCCTCTTGGAGATCACGTTGCCCCTCTTGGAGATCACGTTGCCCCTCTTGGAGATCACGTTGCCCCTCTTGGAGATCTTCCTGTGTTCGTAGAACGTCATCTACCACATCTCGGAGGTTATCCATCTCACAATGGAGATGTTTATGATAAGTCCGAAGATGTTCCTGCACATAAAAACCAAAATTCAATTAAGTTCAAATATGCACCGTGTGCTAGATAGACTGATAACGAAAGCCTGAAATTCGTTACAACACCATTTCGTTCGTAACGAGCCCCAGCGTTATCAGTAACAAACAGATCTTGCAAGTCCCTTGGCAATTAATTATAAAGTATTTTCACAGTAAATAATTAAAAATCTTCTTGCCCGTGAAAAGGTTGTCAAAATATTAACCTCTTACTAACCGAGTGCGATACTGGGAATATTGACAAGGACCAATATTCCCCAGTACGGCTCGAGATAGCGGTTAGTAAGTTGTTTACTACATGGCACTCGGACCATGCTTGTTTTGAATTTGCCGGCTTTCGAAAAAAAAAATGCACAGTCCGTATGGCGCAATTCCGACTAAGAAAGAACCTATCAGAACGCTCGGATTTACCTCAAGACTACCATGCCATATTATAATACAGTATATTAGTTACTTCCAAAGTCAGCAATCTTCATACATTGCGATATACAAGTTGCATGGAGGTGTTATATAATTATAATAATAAACTTGAAAAAAGTCACTGGATTCTGATTGGATAATACTAGCTAGACTGCAGCTTTCTTGTAATTCGAGTACAGAAAACTTCAACGCGTGCAAAGCTGAAATACAGGGGAAAATAACAACGAAGGTTACGAAGCTTCCGAAGTCAGCCGAACCTATCGGCTCATCCTCGGTGTCAAAACCTGTGACACTCACCAGTGACGTAGAACAAAGAAAACAAAGAAGTCAACATAATAGACCCTAACCCTAACAATAGCTAAAAAACAAAGAAAAACTTCACAGGTTTTTACACCGAGGTAAACCCAACATATCCGAAACTTTAGAAAATGCCCAAAATCTCAACTCATCTCCCAACATTATCGGAAAAGTTGCAAAAAATATCGGAAATTTCAAAATGACGTTTGGGAGGTAAGGGCACATTCCTCTATCTAACTGATCAATAATAATAGTCTCTTTTTCAACTGTATTAGAAATGCCAGTAATATTAATTAGACTGAGCGAAGTACAATTCAGGTAGTATTTGGGTGAGTAATTTCAAACACGGTCGAGGCAGATTTGAACCCAACAGCAAAAGTGCTCACTTAATGACCCTAATTGTACGACTCAAAGTCTAATTGCTAATTATAAATAGCAACAAAAAAATTGAAGGTTTTAGAGAACACCTTTCGAGGAAAAATCTCAGAGATGTATTAGGGAAATGGCAAGAACCCACTACCGAAAGCAACGAAACCTGCTACTTTTGATTTTTGCAACCTTTTCCCAAAACTGCTTTCGAAGAGTCACAACGTTTTTTGTAGGGGAGGAAGGATCGCTACTGTCCAGTATCTAAAATGTGTACCATAAGTAGGCATACTCATCTTACCAAATAGAAGCCTTTTTCAATACAGAGACGGAAGAAAGAGACAAATCTTGTTGAAAGAATTTGTCACACCAAAAAGAGTAAATGAATTCCCTTCAGAATTTTGGTATTGTGAAACAAATGTCAGATCAAATATTGCACTTGCCCTATTGGCCTCGTATAATTTATTCACACATGTTTATTCTCTGCCCCAGGATATCAGGTCAAGTTGTACTGTAGACATTTTTAAACGTAAACTTAAAACATTCCTTTTTACTCGAGCTTTTCACTTGTAATAATTTTAGTTGTATTTATTTATTTTTTATATTTAACAGTTGTAAGCAGCGCCTTTGAATCTTGTAGAAAAGGCGCTATATAAATGTATTATTATTATTATTATTATTATTATAGTTATTATATATACTATAGTTCTTTTCTTCTTTTTTTATCATATAAATTATTATCACTGACAAGTGAGTATAAGTAAGTATAATAATAATAATAACAACTCAAATGTTCTTTTAGCCTTTCTTTTTAATCTTGTAATTTATTGTGATGTTTTAATAAAGTTTGATTATTATTATAAAAGAGTTATTATTATGATTATGATTATGATTATGATTATGATTATGATTATGATTATGATTATGATTATTATTATTATTATTATTATTATTATTAGCCTGCGTGGCAGGCCGTAGAAAGGGAGTGAGGAAAGTCAAAATGAGCGCGGGATCGGACGGAGAAGGAACGGCCTGCAAGGACGCTATTGTTTTCTTTGTTTTTTACGTCCACCAGACGAACCTAAAAATCCTGATTGGTCAGATTTAATGAATTACCTAACTTCATCCTTCTGATTCGTCAGCGACCCGTCATTCAAAACCATTAAGGTCTTCACTTGTGTTCAACCTGGCGGATAAATCTAGAGGTCGTTTCGAACTAATTCATCATAGGTTAGCCGATGTTAGTAATAACGCCTCTCTTCAGAATTGTTAGCGACCTGATTATTGAAGTCGAGGCCATGAAATTCACTGCCTGATATTTAGTTAGGAAGCTAGTTTGTTTGGAAGACATTGAAGGGGGCAACTGATTTGACGTTGTCTGTGCATCGGAGGAAAGTGTCACAGATAAGCGACTTCTACAATCATTGAAGAAGAACACTACTGAGTAGCAGTTTAGTGGCTTTGTGAGTCGCATACAGTTGAAACATGGACAGGCACTGCAGGCCGACTGCGAATCGATGTAAGAAGCAATCACTGTTATCCCAAAGCTCTTCAGAGATTCGCTTAAGACAACTCCGAATATTCCTTTTCTCTCCGACGTTTTGAATATATTTCCACGAGCTTTAGCCACACATTTGCCATATGTTACTTTTAGATTTATCTGGCAAGCTCTACCAACATTGTTACAATTGCTTTCTTTCTGGCCCGGCGTCTTCTCGCTTTTCCCAACGTCCGAAGCTAAGGTCATTTTTTTCGTGCAAAACAACAATAACAAGAAATACGAGAACCCATTGGCGCCTTCAGATTTTGTCACGAAAGAAGTGGTGTGATTCTGATTGGATGATTTTGACAGCCAGACATTCCACAGTTAAGTGGTTTTTGCATAGTTAATTAGAGGGCGGAATGAAGAAAACAATAGCATCCTTGCAGGCGTCCCTACCGCGATCCTCACGTGTCTGTTCTCGCGCTTCATGCGCTTGTCTTTCCCCTTTCCCTCCCATTCGGACGCCTGCCACGCAGGCTATATTGTTATTGTTATTGTTATTGTTATTGTTATTGTTATTGTTGTTGTTGTTATTGTTATTGTTATTGTTATTGTTGTTGTTGTTGTTGTTATTGTTATTGTTATTGTTATTGTTATTGTTATTGTTATTGTTGTTATTGTTATTGTTGTTATTGTTATTGTTATTGTTATTGTTATTGTTATTGTTATTGTTATTGTTATTGTTGTTGTTGTT